>JARKHS020031037.1:0-150373 GCA_030143305.2 Amblyomma americanum
CACGTGTCACTTTAATTTTCGCAAACAGCGTGTAAACAGTTGCTTTAAATACCAGACACCACATAGCCTTTCATCGCGTCAAAAATTAGACACATATTTGATACGCCATTTCCAGCTAAATCACTCTGACAGCTCGATGCACTGGATGCGTTCCTTGAATATTTTGAATGAACTTCAACGATCTAATAAGGAATGTAAAACACATTTTTAACATGCAAGTTTTTAGAATGCGCTGTTTCCTTTCTCGCAGGTTTATTGTGTAAGTAATCGCTCACAAGTGCTAGCAGCCGAACCAGTGCGGTGGCTTCTTTCGAAGTCCACGCTCGCTCCAACCGCAATGTGTTCACGTGTCACTTTAATTTTCGCAAACAGCGTGTAAACAGTTGCTTTAAATACCAGACACCACATAGCCTTTCATCGCGTCAAAAATTAGACACATATTTGATACGCCATTTCCAGCTAAATCACTCTGACAGCTCGATGCACTGGATGCGTTCCTTGAATATTTTGAATGAACTTCAACGATCTAATAAGGAATGTAAAACACATTTTTAACATGCAAGTTTTTAGCATGCGTTGTTTCCTTTCTCGCAGGTTTATTGTGTAAGTAATCGCTCACAAGTGCTAGCAGCCGAACCAGTGCGGTGGCTTCTTTCGAAGTCCACGCTCGCTCCAACCGCAATGTGTTCACGTGTCACTTTAATTTTCGCAAACAGCGTGTAAACAGTTGCTTTAAATACCAGACACCACATAGCCTTTCATCGCGTCAAAAATTAGACACATATTTGATACGCCATTTCCAGCTAAATCACTCTGACAGCTCGATGCACTGGATGCGTTCCTTGAATATTTTGAATGAACTTCAACGATCTAATAAGGAATGTAAAACACATTTTTAACATGCAAGTTTTTAGCATGCGTTGTTTCCTTTCTCGCAGGTTTATTGTGTAAGTAATCGCTCACAAGTGCTAGCAGCCGAACCAGTGCGGTGGCTTCTTTCGAAGTCCACGCTCGCTCCAACCGCAATGTGTTCACGTGTCACTTTAATTTTCGCAAACAGCGTGTAAACAGTTGCTTTAAATACCAGACACCACATAGCCTTTCATCGCGTCAAAAATTAGACACATATTTGATACGCCATTTCCAGCTAAATCACTCTGACAGCTCGATGCACTGGATGCGTTCCTTGAATATTTTGAATGAACTTCAACGATCTAATAAGGAATGTAAAACACATTTTTAACATGCAAGTTTTTAGCATGCGTTGTTTCCTTTCTCGCAGGTTTATTGTGTAAGTAATCGCTCACAAGTGCTAGCAGCCGAACCAGTGCGGTGGCTTCTTTCGAAGTCCACGCTCGCTCCAACCGCAATGTGTTCACGTGTCACTTTAATTTTCGCAAACAGCGTGTAAACAGTTGCTTTAAATACCAGACACCACATAGCCTTTCATCGCGTCAAAAATTAGACACATATTTGATACGCCATTTCCAGCTAAATCACTCTGACAGCTCGATGCACTGGATGCGTTCCTTGAATATTTTGAATGAACTTCAACGATCTAATAAGGAATGTAAAACACATTTTTAACATGCAAGTTTTTAGCATGCGTTGTTTCCTTTCTCGCAGGTTTATTGTGTAAGTAATCGCTCACAAGTGCTAGCAGCCGAACCAGTGCGGTGGCTTCTTTCGAAGTCCACGCTCGCTCCAACCGCAATGTGTTCACGTGTCACTTTAATTTTCGCAAACAGCGTGTAAACAGTTGCTTTAAATACCAGACACCACATAGCCTTTCATCGCGTCAAAAATTAGACACATATTTGATACGCCATTTCCAGCTAAATCACTCTGACAGCTCGATGCACTGGATGCGTTCCTTGAATATTTTGAATGAACTTCAACGATCTAATAAGGAATGTAAAACACATTTTTAACATGCAAGTTTTTAGCATGCGTTGTTTCCTTTCTCGCAGGTTTATTGTGTAAGTAATCGCTCACAAGTGCTAGCAGCCGAACCAGTGCGGTGGCTTCTTTCGAAGTCCACGCTCGCTCCAACCGCAATGTGTTCACGTGTCACTTTAATTTTCGCAAACAGCGTGTAAACAGTTGCTTTAAATACCAGACACCACATAGCCTTTCATCGCGTCAAAAATTAGACACATATTTGATACGCCATTTCCAGCTAAATCACTCTGACAGCTCGATGCACTGGATGCGTTCCTTGAATATTTTGAATGAACTTCAACGATCTAATAAGGAATGTAAAACACATTTTTAACATGCAAGTTTTTAGCATGCGTTGTTTCCTTTCTCGCAGGTTTATTGTGTAAGTAATCGCTCACAAGTGCTAGCAGCCGAACCAGTGCGGTGGCTTCTTTCGAAGTCCACGCTCGCTCCAACCGCAATGTGTTCACGTGTCACTTTAATTTTCGCAAACAGCGTGTAAACAGTTGCTTTAAATACCAGACACCACATAGCCTTTCATCGCGTCAAAAATTAGACACATATTTGATACGCCATTTCCAGCTAAATCACTCTGACAGCTCGATGCACTGGATGCGTTCCTTGAATATTTTGAATGAACTTCAACGATCTAATAAGGAATGTAAAACACATTTTTAACATGCAAGTTTTTAGCATGCGTTGTTTCCTTTCTCGCAGGTTTATTGTGTAAGTAATCGCTCACAAGTGCTAGCAGCCGAACCAGTGCGGTGGCTTCTTTCGAAGTCCACGCTCGCTCCAACCGCAATGTGTTCACGTGTCACTTTAATTTTCGCAAACAGCGTGTAAACAGTTGCTTTAAATACCAGACACCACATAGCCTTTCATCGCGTCAAAAATTAGACACATATTTGATACGCCATTTCCAGCTAAATCACTCTGACAGCTCGATGCACTGGATGCGTTCCTTGAATATTTTGAATGAACTTCAACGATCTAATAAGGAATGTAAAACACATTTTTAACATGCAAGTTTTTAGCATGCGCTGTTTCCTTTCTCGCAGGTTTATTGTGTAAGTAATCGCTCACAAGTGCTAGCAGCCGAACCAGTGCGGTGGCTTCTTTCGAAGTCCACGCTCGCTCCAACCGCAATGTGTTCACGTGTCACTTTAATTTTCGTAAACAGCGTGTAAACAGTTGCTTTAAATACCAGACCATACATAGCCTTTTATCGCGTCAAAAATTAGACGTATAATTCATACGCCATTTCCAGCTAAATCACTCTGACAGCTCGATGCACTGGATGCGTTCCTTGAATATTTTGAATGAACTTCAACGATCTAATAAGGAATGTAAAACACATTTTTAACATGCAAGTTTTTAGCATGCGTTGTTTCCTTTCTCGCAGGTTTATTGTGTAAGTAATCGCTCACAAGTGCTAGCAGCCGAACCAGTGCGGTGGCTTCTTTCGAAGTCCACGCTCGCTCCAACCGCAATGTGTTCACGTGTCACTTTAATTTTCGTAAACAGCGTGTAAACAGTTGCTTTAAATACCAGACCATACATAGCCTTTTATCGCGTCAAAAATTAGACGTATAATTCATACGCCATTTCCAGCTAAATCACTCTGACAGCTCGATGCACTGGATGCGTTCCTTGAATATTTTGAATGAACTTCAACGATCTAATAAGGAATGTAAAACACATTTTTAACATGCAAGTTTTTAGCATGCGTTGTTTCCTTTCTCGCAGGTTTATTGTGTAAGTAATCGCTCACAAGTGCTAGCAGCCGAACCAGTGCGGTGGCTTCTTTCGAAGTCCACGCTCGCTCCAACCGCAATGTGTTCACGTGTCACTTTAATTTTCGCAAACAGCGTGTAAACAGTTGCTTTAAATACCAGACACCACATAGCCTTTCATCGCGTCAAAAATTAGACACATATTTGATACGCCATTTCCAGCTAAATCACTCTGACAGCTCGATGCACTGGATGCGTTCCTTGAATATTTTGAATGAACTTCAACGATCTAATAAGGAATGTAAAACACATTTTTAACATGCAAGTTTTTAGAATGCGCTGTTTCCTTTCTCGCAGGTTTATTGTGTAAGTAATCGCTCACAAGTGCTAGCAGCCGAACCAGTGCGGTGGCTTCTTTCGAAGTCCACGCTCGCTCCAACCGCAATGTGTTCACGTGTCACTTTAATTTTCGCAAACAGCGTGTAAACAGTTGCTTTAAATACCAGACACCACATAGCCTTTCATCGCGTCAAAAATTAGACACATATTTGATACGCCATTTCCAGCTAAATCACTCTGACAGCTCGATGCACTGGATGCGTTCCTTGAATATTTTGAATGAACTTCAACGATCTAATAAGGAATGTAAAACACATTTTTAACATGCAAGTTTTTAGAATGCGCTGTTTCCTTTCTCGCAGGTTTATTGTGTAAGTAATCGCTCACAAGTGCTAGCAGCCGAACCAGTGCGGTGGCTTCTTTCGAAGTCCACGCTCGCTCCAACCGCAATGTGTTCACGTGTCACTTTAATTTTCGTAAACAGCGTGTAAACAGTTGCTTTAAATACCAGACCATACATAGCCTTTTATCGCGTCAAAAATTAGACGTATAATTCATACGCCATTTCCAGCTAAATCACTCTGACAGCTCGATGCACTGGATGCGTTCCTTGAATATTTTGAATGAACCTCAACGATCTAATAAGGAATGTAAAACACATTTTTAACATGCGAGTTTTTATCATGCGTTGTTTCCTTTCTCGCAGGTTTATTGTGTAAGTAATCGCTCACAAGTGCTAGCAGCCGAACCAGTGCGGCGGCTTCTTTCGAAGTCCACGCTCGCTCCAACCGCAATGTGTTCACGTGTCACTTTAATTTTCGTAAACAGCGTGTAAACAGTTGCTTTAAATACCAGACCATACATAGCCTTTTATCGCGTCAAAAATTAGACGTATAATTCATACGCCATTTCCAGCTAAATCACTCTGACAGCTCGATGCACTGGATGCGTTCCTTGAATATTTTGAATGAACCTCAACGATCTAATAAGGAATGTAAAACACATTTTTAACATGCGAGTTTTTATCATGCGTTGTTTCCTTTCTCGCAGGTTTATTGTGTAAGTAATCGCTCACAAGTGCTAGCAGCCGAACCAGTGCGGCGGCTTCTTTCGAAGTCCACGCTCGCTCCAACCGCAATGTGTTCACGTGTCACTTTAATTTTCGTAAACAGCGTGTAAACAGTTGCTTTAAATACCAGACACCACATAGCCTTTCATCGCGTCAAAAATTAGACACATATTTGATACGCCATTTCCAGCTAAATCACTCTGACAGCTCGATGCACTGGATGCGTTCCTTGAATATTTTGAATGAACTTCAACGATCTAATAAGGAATGTAAAACACATTTTTAACATGCAAGTTTTTAGAATGCGCTGTTTCCTTTCTCGCAGGTTTATTGTGTAAGTAATCGCTCACAAGTGCTAGCAGCCGAACCAGTGCGGTGGCTTCTTTCGAAGTCCACGCTCGCTCCAACCGCAATGTGTTCACGTGTCACTTTAATTTTCGTAAACAGCGTGTAAACAGTTGCTTTAAATACCAGACCATACATAGCCTTTTATCGCGTCAAAAATTAGACGTATAATTCATACGCCATTTCCAGCTAAATCACTCTGACAGCTCGATGCACTGGATGCGTTCTTTGAATATTTTGAATGAACCTCAACGATCTAATAAGGAATGTAAAACACATTTTTAACATGCGAGTTTTTATCATGCGTTGTTTCCTTTCTCGCAGGTTTATTGTGTAAGTAATCGCTCACAAGTGCTAGCAGCCGAACCAGTGCGGCGGCTTCTTTCGAAGTCCACGCTCGCTCCAACCGCAATGTGTTCACGTGTCACTTTAATTTTCGTAAACAGCGTGTAAACAGTTGCTTTAAATACCAGACCATACATAGCCTTTTATCGCGTCAAAAATTAGACGTATAATTCATACGCCATTTCCAGCTAAATCACTCTGACAGCTCGATGCACTGGATGCGTTCCTTGAATATTTTGAATGAACCTCAACGATCTAATAAGGAATGTAAAACACATTTTTAACATGCGAGTTTTTTATCATGCGTTGTTTCCTTTCTCGCAGGTTTATTGTGTAAGTAATCGCTCACAAGTGCTAGCAGCCGAACCAGTGCGGCGGCTTCTTTCGAAGTCCACGCTCGCTCCAACCGCAATGTGTTCACGTGTCACTTTAATTTTCGTAAACAGCGTGTAAACAGTTGCTTTAAATACCAGACCATACATAGCCTTTTATCGCGTCAAAAATTAGACGTATAATTCATACGCCATTTCCAGCTAAATCACTCTGACAGCTCGATGCACTGGATGCGTTCTTTGAATATTTTGAATGAACCTCAACGATCTAATAAGGAATGTAAAACACATTTTTAACATGCGAGTTTTTATCGTGCGTTGTTTCCTTTCTCGCAGGTTTATTGTGTAAGTAATCGCTCACAAGTGCTAGCAGCCGAACCAGTGCGGCGGCTTCTTTCGAAGTCCACGCTCGCTCCAACCGCAATGTGTTCACGTGTCACTTTAATTTTCGTAAACAGCGTGTAAACAGTTGCTTTAAATACCAGACCATACATAGCCTTTTATCGCGTCAAAAATTAGACGTATAATTCATACGCCATTTCCAGCTAAATCACTCTGACAGCTCGATGCACTGGATGCGTTCTTTGAATATTTTGAATGAACCTCAACGATCTAATAAGGAATGTAAAACACATTTTTAACATGCGAGTTTTTTATCATGCGTTGTTTCCTTTCTCGCAGGTTTATTGTGTAAGTAATCGCTCACAAGTGCTAGCAGCCGAACCAGTGCGGCGGCTTCTTTCGAAGTCCACGCTCGCTCCAACCGCAATGTGTTCACGTGTCACTTTAATTTTCGTAAACAGCGTGTAAACAGTTGCTTTAAATACCAGACCATACATAGCCTTTTATCGCGTCAAAAATTAGACGTATAATTCATACGCCATTTCCAGCTAAATCACTCTGACAGCTCGATGCACTGGATGCGTTCTTTGAATATTTTGAATGAACCTCAACGATCTAATAAGGAATGTAAAACACATTTTTAACATGCGAGTTTTTATCGTGCGTTGTTTCCTTTCTCGCAGGTTTATTGTGTAAGTAATCGCTCACAAGTGCTAGCAGCCGAACCAGTGCGGCGGCTTCTTTCGAAGTCCACGCTCGCTCCAACCGCAATGTGTTCACGTGTCACTTTAATTTTCGTAAACAGCGTGTAAACAGTTGCTTTAAATACCAGACCATACATAGCCTTTTATCCCGTCAAAAATTAGACGTATAATTCATACGCCATTTCCAGCTAAATCACTCTGACAGCTCGATGCACTGGATGCGTTCCTTGAATATTTTGAATGAACCTCAACGATCTAATAAGGAATGTAAAACACATTTTTAACATGCGAGTTTTTTATCATGCGTTGTTTCCTTTCTCGCAGGTTTATTGTGTAAGTAATCGCTCACAAGTGCTAGCAGCCGAACCAGTGCGGCGGCTTCTTTCGAAGTCCACGCTCGCTCCAACCGCAATGTGTTCACGTGTCACTTTAATTTTCGTAAACAGCGTGTAAACAGTTGCTTTAAATACCAGACCATACATAGCCTTTTATCGCGTCAAAAATTAGACGTATAATTCATACGCCATTTCCAGCTAAATCACTCTGACAGCTCGATGCACTGGATGCGTTCTTTGAATATTTTGAATGAACCTCAACGATCTAATAAGGAATGTAAAACACATTTTTAACATGCGAGTTTTTATCATGCGTTGTTTCCTTTCTCGCAGGTTTATTGTGTAAGTAATCGCTCACAAGTGCTAGCAGCCGAACCAGTGCGGCGGCTTCTTTCGAAGTCCACGCTCGCTCCAACCGCAATGTGTTCACGTGTCACTTTAATTTTCGTAAACAGCGTGTAAACAGTTGCTTTAAATACCAGACACCACATAGCCTTTCATCGCGTCAAAAATTAGACACATATTTGATACGCCATTTCCAGCTAAATCACTCTGACAGCTCGATGCACTGGATGCGTTCCTTGAATATTTTGAATGAACTTCAACGATCTAATAAGGAATGTAAAACACATTTTTAACATGCAAGTTTTTAGAATGCGCTGTTTCCTTTCTCGCAGGTTTATTGTGTAAGTAATCGCTCACAAGTGCTAGCAGCCGAACCAGTGCGGTGGCTTCTTTCGAAGTCCACGCTCGCTCCAACCGCAATGTGTTCACGTGTCACTTTAATTTTCGTAAACAGCGTGTAAACAGTTGCTTTAAATACCAGACACCACATAGCCTTTCATCGCGTCAAAAATTAGACACATATTTGATACGCCATTTCCAGCTAAATCACTCTGACAGCTCGATGCACTGGATGCGTTCCTTGAATATTTTGAATGAACTTCAACGATCTAATAAGGAATGTAAAACACATTTTTAACATTCAAGTTTTTAGCATGCGCTGTTTCCTTTCTCGCAGGTTTATTGTGTAAGTAATCGCTCACAAGTGCTAGCAGCCGAACCAGTGCGGTGGCTTCTTTCGAAGTCCACGCTCGCTCCAACCGCAATGTGTTCACGTGTCACTTTAATTTTCGCAAACAGCGTGTAAACAGTTGCTTTAAATACCAGACCATACATAGCCTTTTATCGCGTCAAAAATTAGACGTATAATTCATACGCCATTTCCAGCTAAATCACTCTGACAGCTCGATGCACTGGATGCGTTCCTTGAATATTTTGAATGAACTTCAACGATCTAATAAGGAATGTAAAACACATTTTTAACATGCAAGTTTTTAGCATGCGCTGTTTCCTTTCTCGCAGGTTTATTGTGTAAGTAATCGCTCACAAGTGCTAGCAGCCGAACCAGTGCGGTGGCTTCTTTCGAAGTCCACGCTCGCTCCAACCGCAATGTGTTCACGTGTCACTTTAATTTTCGTAAACAGCGTGTAAACAGTTGCTTTAAATACCAGACCATACATAGCCTTTTATCGCGTCAAAAATTAGACGTATAATTCATACGCCATTTCCAGCTAAATCACTCTGACAGCTCGATGCACTGGATGCGTTCCTTGAATATTTTGAATGAACCTCAACGATCTAATAAGGAATGTAAAACACATTTTTAACATGCGAGTTTTTATCATGCGCTGTTTCCTTTCTCGCAGGTTTATTGTGTAAGTAATCGCTCACAAGTGCTAGCAGCCGAACCAGTGCGGTGGCTTCTTTCGAAGTCCACGCTCGCTCCAACCGCAATGTGTTCACGTGTCACTTTAATTTTCGTAAACAGCGTGTAAACAGTTGCTTTAAATACCAGACCATACATAGCCTTTTATCGCGTCAAAAATTAGACGTATAATTCATACGCCATTTCCAGCTAAATCACTCTGACAGCTCGATGCACTGGATGCGTTCCTTGAATATTTTGAATGAACCTCAACGATCTAATAAGGAATGTAAAACACATTTTTAACATGCGAGTTTTTATCATGCGTTGTTTCCTTTCTCGCAGGTTTATTGTGTAAGTAATCGCTCACAAGTGCTAGCAGCCGAACCAGTGCGGCGGCTTCTTTCGAAGTCCACGCTCGCTCCAACCGCAATGTGTTCACGTGTCACTTTAATTTTCGTAAACAGCGTGTAAACAGTTGCTTTAAATACCAGACCATACATAGCCTTTTATCGCGTCAAAAATTAGACGTATAATTCATACGCCATTTCCAGCTAAATCACTCTGACAGCTCGATGCACTGGATGCGTTCCTTGAATATTTTGAATGAACCTCAACGATCTAATAAGGAATGTAAAACACATTTTTAACATGCGAGTTTTTATCATGCGTTGTTTCCTTTCTCGCAGGTTTATTGTGTAAGTAATCGCTCACAAGTGCTAGCAGCCGAACCAGTGCGGTGGCTTCTTTCGAAGTCCACGCTCGCTCCAACCGCAATGTGTTCACGTGTCACTTTAATTTTCGTAAACAGCGTGTAAACAGTTGCTTTATATACCAGACCATACATAGCCTTTTATCGCGTCAAAAATTAGACGTATAATTCATACGCCATTTCCAGCTAAATCACTCTGACAGCTCGATGCACTGGATGCGTTCCTTGAATATTTTGAATGAACCTCAACGATCTAATAAGGAATGTAAAACACATTTTTAACATGCGAGTTTTTATCATGCGTTGTTTCCTTTCTCGCAGGTTTATTGTGTAAGTAATCGCTCACAAGTGCTAGCAGCCGAACCAGTGCGGCGGCTTCTTTCGAAGTCCACGCTCGCTCCAACCGCAATGTGTTCACGTGTCACTTTAATTTTCGTAAACAGCGTGTAAACAGTTGCTTTATATACCAGACCATACATAGCCTGTTATCGCGTCAAAAATTAGACGTATAGTTCATACGCCATTTCCAGCTAAATCACTATGACAGCTCGATGCACTGGATGCGTTCTTTGAATATTTTGAATGAACCTCAACGATCTAATAAGGAATGTAAAACACATTTTTAACATGCAAGTTTTTATCATGCGTTGTTTCCTTTCTCGCAGGTTTATTGTGTAAGTAATCGCTCACAAGTGCTAGCAGCCGAACCAGTGCGGTGGCTTCTTTCGAAGTCCACGCTCGCTCCAACCGCAATGTGTTCACGTGTCACTTTAATTTTCGTAAACAGCGTGTAAACAGTTGCTTTAAATACCAGACACCACATAGCCTTTCATCGCGTCAAAAATTAGACACATATTTGATACGCCATTTCCAGCTAAATCACTCTGACAGCTCGATGCACTGGATGCGTTCCTTGAATATTTTGAATGAACTTCAACGATCTAATAAGGAATGTAAAACACATTTTTAACATGCAAGTTTTTATCATGCGCTGTTTCCTTTCTCGCAGGTTTATTGTGTAAGTAATCGCTCACAAGTGCTAGCAGCCGAACCAGTGCGGCGGCTTCTTTCGAAGTCCACGCTCGCTCCAACCGCAATGTGTTCACGTGTCACTTTAATTTTCGCAAACAGCGTGTAAACAGTTGCTTTAAATACCAGACCATACATAGCCTTTTATCGCGTCAAAAATTAGACGTATAATTCATACGCCATTTCCAGCTAAATCACTCTGACAGCTCGATGCACTGGATGCGTTCCTTGAATATTTTGAATGAACCTCAACGATCTAATAAGAAATCTAAAACACATTTTTAACATGCAAGTTTTTATCATGCGTTGTTTCCTTTCTCGCAGGTTTATTGTGTAAGTAATCGCTCACAAGTGCTAGCAGCCGAACCAGTGCGGCGGCTTCTTTCGAAGTCCACGCTCGCTCCAACCGCAATGTGTTCACGTGTCACTTTAATTTTCGCAAACAGCGTGTAAACAGTTGCTTTAAATACCAGACCATACATAGCCTTTTATCGCGTCAAAAATTAGACGTATAATTCATACGCCATTTCCAGCTAAATCACTCTGACAGCTCGATGCACTGGATGCGTTCTTTGAATATTTTGAATGAACCTCAACGATCTAATAAGGAATGTAAAACACATTTTTAACATTCGAGTTTTTATCATGCGTTGTTCTTTTCTCGCAGGTTTATTGTGTAAGTAATCGCTCACAAGTGCTAGCAGCCGAACCAGTGCGGCGGCTTCTTTCGAAGTCCACGCTCGCTCCAACCGCAATGTGTTCACGTGTCACTTTAATTTTCGTAAACAGCGTGTAAACAGTTGCTTTAAATACCAGACCATACATAGCCTTTTATCGCGTCAAAAATTAGACGTATAATTCATACGCCATTTCCAGCTAAATCACTCTGACAGCTCGATGCACTGGATGCGTTCCTTGAATATTTTGAATGAACCTCAACGATCTAATAAGAAATCTAAAACACATTTTTAACATGCAAGTTTTTATCATGCGCTGTTTCCTTTCTCGCAGGTTTATTGTGTAAGTAATCGCTCACAAGTGCTAGCAGCCGAACCAGTGCGGCGGCTTCTTTCGAAGTCCACGCTCGCTCCAACCGCAATGTGTTCACGTGTCACTTTAATTTTCGCAAACAGCGTGTAAACAGTTGCTTTAAATACCAGACCATACATAGCCTTTTATCGCGTCAAAAATTAGACGTATAATTCATACGCCATTTCCAGCTAAATCACTCTGACAGCTCGATGCACTGGATGCGTTCTTTGAATATTTTGAATGAACCTCAACGATCTAATAAGGAATGTAAAACACATTTTTAACATGCGAGTTTTTATCATGCGTTGTTTCCTTTCTCGCAGGTTTATTGTGTAAGTAATCGCTCACAAGTGCTAGCAGCCGAACCAGTGCGGTGGCTTCTTTCGAAGTCCACGCTCGCTCCAACCGCAATGTGTTCACGTGTCACTTTAATTTTCGTAAACAGCGTGTAAACAGTTGCTTTAAATACCAGACCATACATAGCCTTTTATCGCGTCAAAAATTAGACGTATAATTCATACGCCATTTCCAGCTAAATCACTCTGACAGCTCGATGCACTGGATGCGTTCTTTGAATATTTTGAATGAACCTCAACGATCTAATAAGGAATGTAAAACACATTTTTAACATGCGAGTTTTTATCATGCGTTGTTTCCTTTCTCGCAGGTTTATTGTGTAAGTAATCGCTCACAAGTGCTAGCAGCCGAACCAGTGCGGCGGCTTCTTTCGAAGTCCACGCTCGCTCCAACCGCAATGTGTTCACGTGTCACTTTAATTTTCGTAAACAGCGTGTAAACAGTTGCTTTAAATACCAGACCATAGATAGCCTTTTATCGCGTCAAAAATTAGACGTATAATTCATACGCCATTTCCAGCTAAATCACTCTGACAGCTCGATGCACTGGATGCGTTCCTTGAATATTTTGAATGAACCTCAACGATCTAATAAGGAATGTAAAACACATTTTTAACATGCGAGTTTTTATCATGCGTTGTTCTTTTCTCGCAGGTTTATTGTGTAAGTAATCGCTCACAAGTGCTAGCAGCCGAACCAGTGCGGCGGCTTCTTTCGAAGTCCACGCTCGCTCCAACCGCAATATGTTCACGTGTCACTTTAATTTTCGTAAACAGCGTGTAAACAGTTGCTTTAAATACCAGACCATACATAGCCTTTTATCGCGTCAAAAATTAGACGTATAATTCATACGCCATTTCCAGCTAAATCACTCTGACAGCTCGATGCACTGGATGCGTTCTTTGAATATTTTGAATGAACCTCAACGATCTAATAAGGAATGTAAAACACATTTTTAACATGCGAGTTTTTATCATGCGTTGTTTCCTTTCTCGCAGGTTTATTGTGTAAGTAATCGCTCACAAGTGCTAGCAGCCGAACCAGTGCGGCGGCTTCTTTCGAAGTCCACGCTCGCTCCAACCGCAATGTGTTCACGTGTCACTTTAATTTTCGTAAACAGCGTGTAAACAGTTGCTTTAAATACCAGACCATACATAGCCTTTTATCGCGTCAAAAATTAGACGTATAATTCATACGCCATTTCCAGCTATATCACTCTGACAGCTCGATGCACTGGATGCGTTCCTTGAATATTTTGAATGAACTTCAACGATCTAATAAGGAATGTAAAACACATTTTTAACATGCAAGTTTTTAGCATGCGCTGTTTCCTTTCTCGCAGGTTTATTGTGTAAGTAATCGCTCACAAGTGCTAGCAGCCGAACCAGTGCGGTGGCTTCTTTCGAAGTCCACGCTCGCTCCAACCGCAATGTGTTCACGTGTCACTTTAATTTTCGTAAACAGCGTGTAATCAGTTGCTTTAAATACCAGACCATACATAGCCTTTTATCGCGTCAAAAATTAGACGTATAATTCATACGCCATTTCCAGCTAAATCACTCTGACAGCTCGATGCACTGGATGCGTTCTTTGAATATATTGAATGAACCTCAACGATCTAATAAGGAATGTAAAACACATTTTTAACATGCGAGTTTTTATCATGCGTTGTTTCCTTTCTCGCAGGTTTATTGTGTAAGTAATCGCTCACAAGTGCTAGCAGCCGAACCAGTGCGGCGGCTTCTTTCGAAGTCCACGCTCGCTCCAACCGCAATGTGTTCACGTGTCACTTTAATTTTCGTAAACAGCGTGTAAACAGGTGCTTTAAATACCAGACCATCATAGCCTTTTATCGCGTCAAAAATTAGACGTATAATTCATACGCCATTTCCAGCTAAATCACTCTGACAGCTCGATGCACTGGATGCGTTCTTTGAATATATTGAATGAACCTCAACGATCTAATAAGGAATGTAAAACACATTTTTAACATGCAAGTTTTTAGCATGCGCTGTTTCCTTTCTCGCAGGTTTATTGTGTAAGTAATCGCTCACAAGTGCTAGCAGCCGAACCAGTGCGGCGGCTTCTTTCGAAGTCCACGCTCGCTCCAACCGCAATGTGTTCACGTGTCACTTTAATTTTCGTAAACAGCGTGTAAACAGGTGCTTTAAATACCAGACCATCATAGCCTTTTATCGCGTCAAAAATTAGACGTATAATTCATACGCCATTTCCAGCTAAATCACTCTGACAGCTCGATGCACTGGATGCGTTCTTTGAATATATTGAATGAACCTCAACGATCTAATAAGGAATGTAAAACACATTTTTAACATGCGAGTTTTTATCATGCGTTGTTTCCTTTCTCGCAGGTTTATTGTGTAAGTAATCGCTCACAAGTGCTAGCAGCCGAACCAGTGCGGCGGCTTCTTTCGAAGTCCACGCTCGCTCCAACCGCAATGTGTTCACGTGTCACTTTAATTTTCGTAAACAGCGTGTAAACAGGTGCTTTAAATACCAGACCATCATAGCCTTTTATCGCGTCAAAAATTAGACGTATAATTCATACGCCATTTCCAGCTAAATCACTCTGACAGCTCGATGCACTGGATGCGTTCTTTGAATATTTTGAATGAACCTCAACGATCTAATAAGGAATGTAAAACACATTTTTAACATGCAAGTTTTTATTCATGCGTTGTTTCCTTTCTCGCAGGTTTATTGTGTAAGTAATCGCTCACAAGTGCTAGCAGCCGAACCAGTGCGGCGGCTTCTTTCGAAGTCCACGCTCGCTCCAACCGCAATGTGTTCACGTGTCACTTTAATTTTCGTAAACAGCGTGTAAACAGTTGCTTTAAATACCAGACCCCACATAGCCTTTTATCGCGTCAAAAATTGACGTATAATTCATACGCCATTTCCAGCTAAATCACTCTGACAGCTCGATGCACTGGATGCGTTCTTTGAATATTTTGAATGAACCTCAACGATCTAATAAGGAATGTAAAACACATTTTTAACATGCGAGTTTTTATCATGCGTTGTTTCCATCCTCGCACGTGTATTGTGTAAGTAATCGCTCACAACTGCTAGCAGCCGAACCATTGCGGCGGCTTCTTTCGAAGTCCACGCTCGCTCCAACCGCAATGTGTTCACGTGTCACTTTAATTTTCGTAAACAGCGTGTAAACAGTTGCATTAAATACGAGGCCCCATATAGCATTTTATCGCGTCAAAAATTAGACGCATAATTCATACGCCATTTTCAGCAAAGTAACTCTCACAGCTCGATGCACTGCAAGCGTTCCTTGAATATTTGGAACGCACTTGTGCGTGGCTGGCTTGGACACATCCGGAGCCCCAAGTAAACACGTACGGAACGCCGTCTGTGTGTGGACAAGAGTGCGTACGCTGCGATTCACTTTCTTTTTTTGACTCCACATGGAACTATTGAAGCCCGGGATACATGCGACGTTTTTTCCGACGATGTTTGCGCGGCAGAAAACGTCGCGGCGGCGCGACGCCCGGCCGGAGATACATGGAGCGAAAAAGCGGCAGCCCGCCGCCGCGTATCTCTCAGCGCGAAAGCAATATGACCAACAAGTGGCAAATACCATTGAGCGAGGAGCTCTTTGAGAGCAGCGACGCCGACTCCTTATTCAGAATAACGAAATTGTTCGTTTAGACACCACTGTACTGATTGCAGCACGCGTGCATATATACCTACAAGGTTTTGCGCGCTCGAATGCATGCGGTCGCGTACCTTAATTTCGATGCCCGCTCAGCCGTGGCTACCATCGGCTGCGGTTTTCTTCGGCACCTTCGCTTCAGGGAGGAAAAGCGGGCATTTCGATCCAAGATTCGGTCCTGTTCTCCAAAAAAAGTGACATTTCATGTCTCGTGAAGCGTTTATTTTCACGATAACAGCATTTTCGTGCAATAAACACAGCAGAGCTTGTCGGCCATGGCGGCCATGTTGGCGGCGGAGGCGGCCAAACCGGAAGAGCGGGCTTTCTGCGCTGCTATTGGCTTGCTCCGGCTGCCGCTTCCGGTCTCTCCGGACGCCGCGCGTCAATATCTGGCGGGGCCAGATCGGCGGCGGCGGGCGTTTATTTCGAGACCGGGCGTCAAATGCGCGTCGTCGGGCGAAAATCGCCCAAAAAACGCTCCATGTATCCCGGGCTTTAAGCCGACGGCGCACGAGGGGAGTGTGGGGTGCGCAGGCGACCCAGCTTGGCCGGGCCCCATTGTTCGCAGCCCTGCTCCGAGAAGCAGCAACGAAGACGCTCGACGCCTTTCATCCCTACCGCGGCGACGCTGCCCAAGGCCATGACCCGGGCGGCGGTCGTTCAGTGTGTGGCCAGGAGGCAGTTTTGGAGACGCGTTCCTCATGCTCACTGTGAGCGCTTATCAATTCCATATGACTGCCAGGCACTTCCTGTGCACGTGGGGGCGTCAAGAAGAATTGGGGAGCGATGGCGACTTAAGTGGCCCCTCGGGGACGGCTTTCGACAATCTGTGCGGTCCTCGCATGCTCTTTAGGCGAGTAAACATGCCGCCCCGCGGGGGAGGTTGGAGTGATCCGAGAGGGGAATTACTGTTAGTATTCGTGGAAATGACCTGTCCCCTCTCCCCAATCTTTGATTTGGCGTGTTTTACTCTCCTCTGTCTCCTTTTCAATGTGTTTTCCTTTCCCATGTGTATTATTGGATGTGTTTTCCTTTCCCCGGTCCTTGATTGGATGAGTGCTTGTGTTTTGACCTAATTGGTTGGTGTCCCCGCTGAGACTTAGGGATTAAAAGAAGACGTTTTGGTGGGACCGGGGGTTGATTTCGTCTGGTCACTCTGCGGATCAATCAGTATGTACATAGTTGCTTTCATTTTACCCCTTTCTCTTCTTTGATGTCAGCCCGAAGGGGAAAGGTAGAAGAAGTTGTTGGATTCCGACGTCTTGAGGTTCTTAACTTGCTCAGTCACATTACTCGAGGAACTTCAGGAAGTAAACTGTTTAATCACATATAAAATAGTTAAGACAGAACGGAAGGTACAACAAGGAGAACAACAATGTACATACTGATTGAGGATGTCCCCGCTGAGGGCGGGAACTTAGGGATTAAAAGAAGACATTTTGGTGGGACCGGGGGTTTATTTAGTCTGGTCACTCTGCGGATCAATCAGTATGTACATTGTTGTTCTCCTTGTTGTACCTTCCGTTCTGTCTTGACTTTTTTATGTGATTAAACAGTTTACTTCCTGAAGTTCCTCGAGTAATGTGACTGAGCAAGTTTAGAACCTCAAGACGTCGGCATCCAACAACTTCTTCTACCTTTCCCCTTTGGGCTGACATCGAAGAAGAGAAAGGGGTAAAAGGAACGCAACTGGCGCAGTGGACAGGATTTGCGACGTCTTCCTACTCGAGGCAACTGAACGAGGGCGGAAGTACAACGCGGCGGACGAGGCAAAGCGTGGCACGTCTAGAGGAGAAGACTTCAAGAGTGACACCTGGTCAACGCCGACGTGATGCTGAAGGCTCAAGTCATCGGGCAGCTGAAGGAACCAGGTGAACAGAGTCAAGGAGGGCGGTGCTGATCAGGAGGAGCCGACGACGACGCGGATCAAGGAGACGAGTACCAACCGGGACCGTGCGGCATAGCGACGAACTTCTGGGCCAGTCTTCCATGCTGGGGCACCGGCAGCCTCGTAAAGAGGAGCTGCGGTAGCCAGGCGAGCACCTTTCTGTTTCTGTCGGGCTTGTGCTTATGCCAAAGTCTTGGGTTTTGAAGAGTGACGGTGTTAAACAGAAATAGATGGAGAACGGGCAGGAAACGGAGAGTTGGCAGCCGCGAGTCAAGCTAATGAGGGTCCGACGCACCCACTGACAGTTAGCGCGCCGGTGCAACAAATGACAGAGTTGCAAGTGAAATTACGAATTGCTGAACTAGCGGTGGAAAAGGAGCGGTTGGCTTTGGAGAATACAAGGCTGAATCTTAAGCAGAGCGCAACAGCGAGCGGGCTTGGTGAGAGCGCGGGAGCGAGCGGGAGAATTGACGAGGACAGAAAGTTGAAATTCGCTAACCTTACGAAAGGTGTCCTCACGCCGATGCTGCTTCAAGAAGCCCTGGTGCCGGGATGGTTCGAGGACGTAGCTGCCACGTTGGGGTCATACGAAGCTCCAACCCAGTGGTGGGCTGGACTAGTTTTGCCACACCTAAGCGAGGGGGCACGCACGCTACTCACGCGGTTGTCCGCCGAGGAAAGGAGCGAGTACGCACTCCTGAAAGCTAAAGTGTTAAACGGCTTGAGGCTCACTGCCGCCGAATACAAGCGTCTTTACTCATCCGCGAGCAAAGGCCCAAAGGAGACGTGGGAGCAGTTTGCGGTACGCCTGCAGAACTACCTGGAATACTATTTAAACAGCTGTGAGGTAACTTCGCTAGAGGAGTTCAAACTGCTAGCTGTCGCGGACCGACTAAGGGAAGCCCTCAGTGCAGAGGCGAGAGCGCACGTTGCTCTAAATGATAAGCCAGGGTTCCTAAAAGCTAGCGAGATTGTCACCCTGGCAGACAACTACGACGAAAGCCGAAGGTATAAGGTCGGGAAAGCAGCGAACGCGGCGAACGAGGCACTCGAGGTAAGACAGCGCGACGAAACCCAGTCCCGACCAAGCAACGCGCAGCCCCGGGGACGGGGACAGTGTTTCTATTGCCATGGGAATGGGCACATTGCAAGATTTTGCCTGAAAAGGCAAACCGCGGGAAATCCAGATATAGGGGGCGGACGCGCAGACCAGAAACCGGTAATCGCCAGAATTTCGCTCCCCTTGCATGACAGCGAGGCAGTTCACGGCTCAGTAGAAAGGGAGCCCGCGGAGGAGAAGGTCAGCGTCGGAGAGGTGACATTGTTGAGTAGTGGGAACGCTATAAATGCGCGCATTGACTCAGGGGCAGACATCACGGTCATCCGCAGGTCGCTCGTGCCGCGACATGAATGCGCGGGGGGAACAATAAAACTCACCGGGGCTTTCGGAAAGCAGGTTGTCGCGGAGCTGGCGTATGTTCCCCTAGTAGCAACTCAGGGAGCACCGCGAGTGTCATTTGGCTCGTCGGAGCGGGGCATACTATGTGCCGTCGCAGACGAGCTAAGAACTTGGATAAGCGCGTTAATCATTCCTGAAGACTATGAGCAGCTTCTCAACGATCGCGTCCAGACGCAAGAACAGGGAGAAGCTGAGGCTTCTGACGAAGAAATCGAAGAGAATGAGAAGCGGGTAGACCAGGTTCTAGCGGGCGCGGTAGCAGCAGATTGCAGCCAAGGGGAAGCCGCTATGGCACACACAACGCGGCAACGGTTTTGCGAGGCGCAGATTGGAGACGAATCACTCCAGGAAGCGTGGGCTCAGGATAGAGAGGGAACACACGGCATGGCGGTCCGGGACGAGCTTCTGTTCCACCAGGAGCCTGTTGCTGGGCATCAGTGTACTCAGCTTGTGCTCCCAACCGAACGACGCGCAGAGGTGTTAAAAATGGCGCACGACTCAGTGTGGGCAGGACATCTCGGCGAGCGGAAAACGCTTCAGCGGATAAAGGCGTCGTTCTTCTGACCCGGGGTCACGCGCGATGTGAAGCAGTACTGCCGCTCATGCCACTCGCGTCAAGTGAAATCGCCTGCACTCACAGCAGACCGAGTGCCGATCGCTAGACCAGAGGCCGCATTCCAAGTGGTGAACATCGACTGCATAGGACCGATAGAGCCACCGTCAGCTCGAGGGCACCGCTATGCTCTTTGTGCAGTGGACATGAACACGCGTTGGCCCGAAGTGGTGAGATTAAAAGCGCTGACCGCTAGGGCCACGTGCGACGCTCTTTTGCAAATATTCGCTCGCCTGGGAGTCCCTTAAACACTGTGCTGTGACCAGGGCACAAATTTTGCCGCAAAGCTTACGCAAGAGCTTCTCAGGAAATTGGGCGCCTCTCCGAGGTTCTCCACGCCTGACCACTGTCAAAGCAACGGACTGGTCGAGCGCTGGAATGGAACATTCAAAATCCATGCTATTTCAGATTATTCAGGAGTACGGACGTGACTGGGATAGGTTTGTGCCATTCTTGCTCTGGGCTTACAGAGAGGTCCCTAATGAGACGACCGGGCAGTCGCCGTTTGAGGTAATGTATGGCAGAATACCAACCGGACCGCTATCCATTCTCCAAAAAACTTGGACGGGAGACTGGGCGGTAGCAGATTCTTTGGCAACGCCGGCGGCAGAGTACCTTTCAGCTTTGCGCGAGAAGCTGGCCGAGGCAAACGCAAAGGCGGGTAACAACAGCACGGTAGCGCAACGCAGGTACACTGGACAATACAACTTGCGTGCCGTCGATAAGCATTTCACAGATGGGCAGCACGTGTTGTTCTTTGAATGGGATGGCGAGGGAAAGTTGATGTCCAAGTGGACGGGGCCTGTGACGGTAATGCGGAAGACGCGCCCGTAAAGTTATCTGATCAAATTCGACAATGGCGCATGTCGGACTGTCTACGCAAACAAGCTCAGACCGTATCACGCACGGGTGAATGTAGTGGGGGTGATATTCGAGGGCTACGCTGAGTTCGGCGACATGCCCACGTTCCCCATGCGCTCAATGCCAGGCGACGCGCTGCCGCCGGGTGCTCTCGAACATTTGAACGAAGCGCAGCGCCGAGAACTAGAGGCACTGATCGAAGAGAATGGCCAGGTTTTCGGCAGTAGGCCCGGCAAATACACGCTACGAGCGCACAAAATCGTGCTAAACGAGGGTGCTCAGCCACGGGCTGGCCATACGTACAAGGTCCCGATGGCGTATCGGAAGGAAGTGGAGAGGCAAGTAGATGAGCTCCTGGAGTGGGGACTAATATATCCCGTTGAGAGCCTTCATGCTCACCTAGTGGTTTGCGTCGCGAAAAAGGATGAGGGGCTGCGCCTGTGCTGCGATTATCGGAAGTTGAATGCGATAACCGAGCAGGACGCGTTCCCTATGAGTCTACCGTCCGAGCTGCTGTTCCGAGTAGCGAAGGCCAACTTCATGAGCCTAATAGACATGCTGAGAGGCTATTGACAAATATCCCTTGACGAGCAGGCACAGGCCCTCACGGCATTCGTCACTCCGGTGGGGCAGTACGCATGGAAGGTCATGCCCTTCGGCCTTCGAAATGCGAGTTCGACATTTCAGAGGGTCATAAATCAAGTATTAGCACCGCACCGCGAGTACGCATGCGCCTACATAGATGACCTCGCAATTTATTCAGATACCTGGGAAGAGCATTTGAGGCACGTTCGGGCGGTGCTCGCTTCGATCTCAGCCTCCGGGTTCACCGTGAACGCAGGCAAATGTCGTTTCGCGAGACGAGAAGTCGAAATTTTGGGCCATGTGGTTGGGTCGGGGAAGCACAACGCTTAGCCAGAAAAGGTCAAGGCAATAGATGAGATGCCCAGGCCCCAGACAAAGAAGGAGCTCAGAAGATTTCTGGGCTTAGCTAACTATTACCGACAATATGTCCCCGACTATTCCCGCGTCGTGCTCTCACTGACGAGCTTAACTAACAGGCGGACACCGCAGCAGCTCCCATGGGATTACGAGGCGTAGAAAGCGTTTGATGAGGTGAAAGTTTGCTTGAAGAGCGCACCCTCACTTCATGCGCCTGACCCAAGTCGGGAGTTCGTGCTCGCAACCGATGCTTCCGATTGCGCGGTAGGAGCCTGCCTTGCCCAGTGCGATGACGAGGGCCGCGAGCAACCTATCGCTTTTCTGAGCAAAAAGCTTAGCCCGGCTCAGACCCGCTGGGTGACTATCGAGAAGGAGGCTTATGCCATCCTTGGGGCATTAGGGCGACTTGAAATCTGGTTGTGTGGCGCACAAATTCGGGTCATAACGGACCATAACCCGCTCAAATACTTGACTCTGAGTAGTCCGCACAGCGCCAATCTAACACACTGGGAAATCGCTCTGCAGAGATTCGATATCCTGGTCGAGCACGAAAAGGGGGAGCAAAACGCCAATGCCGATGCAATGTCGCGACTCGTAGCTGCCAACTAGAGGCGTGGGGGAACCCTGGGCCTGAAGTTATGTCATTTATGGAGGTGTAGCCTGAGGCTTTGGCAACGCATATGCTTCGGCAGCGGCAGGGGGTGCTTCTTCGGCTCCGGGCCCGCGGCACGTTGGTCTGTTCGATTTCCTGTGTGTGCTTCATTCTAAGATGTTATGCAGGACATTTGGCAGGAAGGTGTGCGCGGCTGGCTTGGGCACATCCGGAGCCCCAAGTAAACATGTACGGAACGCCGCCTGTGTGTGTACAAGAGTGCGTACGCTGCGATTCATTTTCTTTTTGACTCCACATGGAACTAATGAGTCAAGCGGACGGCGCCGGAGGGGAGTTCGGGGTGCGCAGGCGACCCAGCTTGGCCGGGCCCCATTGTTCGCAGCCCCGCTCCGAGAAGCAGCAACGAAGACGCGCGACGCCTTTCATCCCTACCGCGGCGACGCTGCCCAATGCCATGACCCGGACGCGGTCGTTCAGTGTGTGGCCAGGAGGCAGTTTTGGAGACGTATTCCTCATGCTCACTGTGAGCGCTTATGGGGGGAAATCCGACTGTGCGGCCTGCCCGTGCCCCCCCCCCCCCCTGCCACCGGATACGGGCCGGTGTAGTTTCGGCTTCTAGGCTTTGTTTCGGTGCAACGCCAGCTGTGGGGATGGGCTGGCCGGGGCCCGTCCCCTGGGGATGCAAAACCCCATGGGAGTGGCAGCGACTCCCAAGCGACTGAGTGGGCCAGTCGCGCACGTGAGGTCCGATGCCTGTGCGGAGGCAGGCCTGGTTTCATAATCAGGTTGGACTCACGGAATTGGGCTCAAAAAGTGCT
Source organism: Amblyomma americanum (assembly GCA_030143305.2). Taxonomy (NCBI): domain Eukaryota; kingdom Metazoa; phylum Arthropoda; class Arachnida; order Ixodida; family Ixodidae; genus Amblyomma; species Amblyomma americanum. The sequence goes on from JARKHS020031037.1 coordinate 23,208, forward strand.
CGAAAATCAAAAGGCCTCTGCACGCGGGGGCGTGCGTGGCTACCGGCTGGCGCGTCGGTTTCTGGCCACGGAGAGGCCAGGTCCGCGCGGGGGTTTCCAGCAGAAGGGCTCCTTGGGAGCGATGTCCTCGGGGAAGCAGCCAGGGATGGCTGACCGCGGGGCCGTGAGGCTAGAGCGCGGGACGCCGAGGTAAGGGGGACCTTAGTAGGACCGAGGCAAAAACCGTCGATGTTGTGGAGTAGCGGTGTAGTAGGCCCGGGTTATCTCACCCTCGGCCAGGTTCTTGGTTTGTGGCCCGGTCAGCCCGGCCCTGAACACTCCCTCCTCAGTAGGTGTGGAGCAAGCCAGGGGAGGAAATAAGTGCAAGGTTGGTTGGTTGGAAGCACAGGTGGGTCCCTGGGAGTCTAATTCCATTGGCTGGATCCACCACACATACTTCCGGAGTCTGAAAAGCCGCGAAAAACACTTGACGGTTAGTAGCTGGGCAGCGTTACGCGAGTCCGAACCGGACCCCTGAAAGTCGTGGAGGAGCCCGAGGCAGCTGCCCCGGGTTAGGATTCCCTGTCTCCGAGTCGGAGCTATTGCGTCATTGGGTGGTCGGGCATCCCGTGAGTGGAGCCGCACCATTGGACAACATCGACGCCCTCCCTGTCCTGGCCAGAGTCGAGCGATGATAAAATGAGGGTCAATATCTCGCTGTCCACATTCCCATCACATTACCCATAACCCTTCCCTCAGTCCCATTCCCACAACCTATGTCCCACACCCTCCGCTACGTCCCAGGGGAGATCAGGGGAGTCTCCCCGGGCCCGCTCCCCCGGCTGTGGGTCGCTTAGTAGCATTACCCCATTTTATTTTCCCACCTGCGGGTGGCAAAAGCACAACATTGCCTTCGGGTCTTTTCATTTATATTACGATTGGGTTAAGCCTGTGATACTTTAGTGGTACAGGCAGGAGCTTATTGGTTTACGTTTTTTTATGGCAGCTCCACCATACTCTTTGTGAGCGCTTATCAACTCCATATGACTGCCAGGAACTTCCTGTGCACGTGGGGGGCGTCAAGAAGAATTGGGGAGCGATGGCGCCTTAAGTCGCCCCTCGAGGACGGCTTTCGACAATCTGCGGTCCTCGCATGGGAGGATGGAGTGATCCGAGAGGGGAATTACTGTTAGTATTCGTGACAATGACCTGTCCCCTCTCCCCAATCTTTGATTGGAGCGTGTTTTACTCTCCTCTGTCACCTTTTCAATGTGTTTTCCTTTCCCATGTTTTTTTATTGGATGTGTTTTCCTTTCCCCGGTCCTTGATTGGATGAGTGCTTGTGTTTTGATCTAATTGGTTGGTGTCCGCGCTGAGGGCGGGGACTTAGGGATTAAACGAAGACGTTTTGGTGGGACCGGGGGTTGATTTCGTCTGGTAATTCTGCTGATCAATCAGTATGTACATAGTTGTTCTTGTTGTACCTTTCGTTCTGTCATAACTATTTTATATGTGATTAAACAGTTTACTTCCTCAAGTTCCTCGAGTAATGTGACTGAGCAAGTTTACAACCTCAAGACGTCGGCATCCAACAACTTCTTCTACCTTTACCCTTCAGGCTGACATCAAAGAAGAGAAAGGCGTAAAAGAAACGCAACTGCACTTCAACGATCTAATAAGGAATGTAAAATACTTTTGTAGGGTGCAAGTTTTTATTATGTGTTGTTTCGTTCTTCGCGCGTTTATTGTGTAAGTAATCGCTCACATGGGCTGGCAGCCGAACCAGTGCGCCGTCTTCTTTCTTACTCCACGCTGGCTTCAACCGAAATGTGCTCACGTGTCACTTTATTTTTTCGTAAGCAACGTGTAATCAGTTGCTTTAAATACCAGACCCCACATAGCCTTTTTTCGCGTCAAATATTAGACGCATATTTGATACGCCATTTCCAGCTAAATCACTGCGACAGCTCGATGCACTGCAAGCGTTGCATGAATATTTTGAAGGCACTTCTACGATTTAATAAGGAATGCAAAATAAATTTTTAGCATGCAAGTTGTTTCCTTTTTCGCGCGTTTATTGTGTAAGTAATCGCTCACATGTGCTAGCAGCCGAACCAGTGCGCCGTCTTCTTTCTTACTCCACGCTCGCTTCAACCGAAATGTGCTCACGTGTCACTTTATTTTTTTCGTAAACAGCGTGTAAACAGTTGCTTTAAATACCAGACCCCACATAGCCTTTTTTCGCGTCAAATATTAGACACATATTTGATACGCCATTTCCAGCTAAATCACTGCGACAGCTCGATGCACTGGAAGCGTTGCATGAATATTTTGAAGGCACTTCTACGATTTAATAAGGAATGCAAAATAAATTTTTAGGATGCAAGTTGTTTCCTTTTTCGCGCGTTTATTGTGTAAGTAATCGCTCACATGTGCTAGCAGCCGAACCAGTGCGCCGTCTTCTTTCTTACTCCACGCTCGCTTCAACCGAAATGTGCTCACGTGTCACTTTATTTTTTCGTAAACAGCGTGTAAACAGTTGCTTTAAATACCAGACCCCACATAGCCTTTTTTCGCGTCAAATATTAGACACATATTTGATACGCCATTTCCAGCTAAATCACTGCGACAGCTCGATGCACTGGAAGCGTTGCATGAATATTTTGAAGGCACTTCTACGATTTAATAAGGAATGCAAAATAAATTTTTAGGATGCAAGTTGTTTCCTTTTTCGCGCGTTTATTGTGTAAGTAATCGCTCACATGTGCTAGCAGCCGAACCAGTGCGCCGTCTTCTTTCTTACTCCACGCTCGCTTCAACCGAAATGTGCTCACGTGTCACTTTATTTTTTCGTAAACAGCGTGTAAACAGTTGCTTTAAATACCAGACCCCACATAGCCTTTTTTCGCGTCAAATATTAGACACATATTTGATACGCCATTTCCAGCTAAATCACTGCGACAGCTCTATGCACTGCAAGCGTTGCATGAATATTTTGAAGGCACTTCTACGATTTAATAAGGAATGCAAAATAAATTTTTAGGATGCAAGTTGTTTCCTTTTTTGCGCGTTTATTGTGTAAGTAATCGATGACATGTGCTAGCAGCCGAACCAGTGCGCCGTCTTCTTTCTTACTCCACGCTCGCTTCAACCGAAATGTGCTCACGTGTCACTTTATTTTTTCGTAAGCAACGTGTAATCAGTTGCTTTAAATACCAGACCCCACATAGCCTTTTTTCGCGTCAAATATTAGACACATATTTGATACGCCATTTCCAGCTAAATCACTGCGACAGCTCGATGCACTGCAAGCGTTGCATGAATATTTTGGAGGCACTTCTACGATTTAATAAGGAATGCAAAATAAATTTTTAGGATGCAAGTTGTTTCCTTTTTCGCGCGTTTATTGTGTAAGTAATCGCTCACATGTGCTAGCAGCCGAACCAGTGCGCCGTCTTCTTTCTTACTCCACGCTCGCTCTAGCCGAAATGTGCTCACGTGTCACTTTATTTTTCGTAAGCAACGTGTAATCAGTTGCTTTAAATACCAGACCCCACATAGCCTTTTTTCGCGTCAAATATTAGACACATATTTGATACGCCATTTCCAGCTAAATCACTGCGACAGCTCGATGCACTGGAAGCGTTGCATGAATATTTTGAAGGCACTTCTACGATTTAATAAGGAATGCAAAATAAATTTTTAGGATGCAAGTTGTTTCCTTTTTCGCGCGTTTATTGTGTAAGTAATCGCTCACAAGTGCTAGCAGCCGAACCCGTGCAGCGGCTTCACCCGAAGTTGACGCTCGCTCCAACCGCAACGTGTTCACGGGTCACTTTATTCTTGTTATAAGCAGCGTGTAAACAGTTGCTTTAAATACCAGACCCCACATAGCCTTTTTTCGCGTCAAATATTACACACATAGTTGATACGCCATTTGGAGCTAAATAACTCTGAAGGCTCGGTGCACTTCAAGCATTCCTTGAATATTTTGAACTCGCTTGATAGATCTAATAAGGAATGTAAAACAGATTTTAGCATGCAAGTTTTTATTATCCGTTGTTTCCATTCTCGCACGTTTATTGTGTAAGTAATCGCTCACATGTGCTAGCAGCCGAACCAGTGCAGCGGCTTCACCCGAAGTTGACGCTCGCTCCAACCGCAACGTGTTCACGGGTCACTTTATTCTTGTTATAAGCAGCGTGTAAACAGTTGCTTTAAATACCAGACCCCACATAGCCTTTTTTCGCGTCAAATATTACACACATAGTTGATACGCCATTTGGAGCTAAATAACTCTGAAGGTTCGGTGCACTTCAAGCATTCCTTGAATATTTTGAAGGCGCTTGATAGATCTAATAAGGAATGTAAAACAGATTTTAGAATGCAAGTTTTTTTTATCCGTTGTTTCCATTCTCGCACGTTTATTGTGTAAGTAATCGCTCACATGTGCTAGCAGCCGAACCCGTGCAGCGGCTTCACCCGAAGTTGACGCTCGCTCCAACCGCAACGTGTTCACGGGTCAATTTGTTCTTGTTATAAGCAGCGTATAAACAGTTGCTTTAAATACCAGACCCCACATAGCCTTTTTTGACGTCAAATATTACACACATAGTTGATACGCCATTTGGAGCTAAATAACTCTGAAGGTTCGGTGCACTTCAAGCATTCCTTGAATATTTTGAAGGCGCTTGATAGATCTAATAAGGAATGTAAAACAGATTTTAGAATGCAAGTTTTTTTTATCCGTTGTTTCCATTCTCGCACGTTTATTGTGTAAGTAATCGTTCACATGTGCTAGCAGCCGAACCCGTGCAGCGGCTTCACCCGAAGTTGACGCTCGCTCCAACCGCAACGTGTTCACGGGTCACTTTATTCTTGTTATAAGCAGCGTGTAAACAGTTGCTTTAAATACCAGACCCCACATAGCCTTTTTTGGCGTCAAATATTACACACATAGTTGATACGCCATTTGGAGCTAAATAACTCTGAAGGTTCGGTGCACTTCAAGCATTCCTTGAATATTTTGAAGGCGCTTGATAGATCTAATAAGGAATGTAAAACAGATTTTAGAATGCAAGTATTTATTATCCGTTGTTTCCATTCTTGCATGTTTATTGTGTAAGTAATCGCTCAAATGTGCTAGCAGCCGAACCCGTGCAGCGGCTTCATCCGAAGTTGACGCTCGCTCCAACCGCAACGTGTTCACGGGTCACTTTATTCTTGTTATAAGCAGCGTGTAAACAGTTGCTTTAAATACCAGACCCCACATAGCCTTTTTTGGCGTCAAATATTACACACATAGTTGATACTCCATTTGGAGCTAAATAACTCTGAAGGCTCGGTTCACTTCAACCATTCCTTGAATATTTTGAAGGTGCTTGATAGATCTAATAAGGAACTGTAAAAACTCATTTTTAACATATAAGCTTTCATTATGCGTTGTTTTCTTCACTCTGACGTTTTTAGATGCCGAACGAGTGTGGCGGGTTGATCCGACACCGACGCTTCCTCCAAGGGCAGAATGTTGCGAACTTCATGGCTCTTATTAACAGGGTATGAACAATTTTTTTAATATCAGACCGCACTTAGCCCTTTTTTTCTTTTCTCGCTGCTAATTAGGCAAATAATCGAGACGAGTTTTCCAGCTAAATTATTGTGATTATTGATCCAGTCGAAACGCTGCGTAACATTCGAATATTCTGAATTCGGTTGAGTACTCTTAAAACCACCGAGCAAATATATTTTTCTATATCGAAAAACGAAGTGTTGCCGTTTATACGGGTGAGTTTTTAATCTTGTAGTGACTTTCTTTTAAAAACTATGAGATGCGTCGGTGCAGGTTGAATTTACAGCAATGAAGACTTATGTACATGATAAAGATAATTATTTCGACGATTAATTAAGTAATCAACATTTATAAATTTGATTTTACGGGCAAGGTTGTATTGCGAAATTTAAGGCTGTCAGCATAGTTGGGCAAATTTTTTAATTGTCAATTTAGTGTGAATATCTAACGCCTTATATACACTTTTGAAAGTTCTTTACTTTCCCGCGTTGGACATTCAGAACATTGCATCGCCGGCATTTCTCATGTAGAATTTACAGAAGAAGTATGTGTATTCTGTGACGTAGAAGCTGTTTACGTGATTTCAGCAACTATGCTACAAGCATCGACAAAATTTCATGAAAGTGCAACGTGGGAAAGCAAACTAGACAACCTTTCGAATACCGATTTTTCAATTCGATATTTTGAATAATATTGCTGATTAGGAAGATTAAAAAACTGGGCTCGCCTGTGACTTAGACGGCCTTGAAATACCACAATCTAATGTCGCTCCCTAAGGTGAAAAATAAAATAGTTGATTAGTTAACTTTGGGTAACGTATAGCGAAATTATTGAGATTTATCACGTACTTAATGCCAAATTCGCTGTATATGCCACCTCCTGCACCGACGTATATTTCCCCGTTTTTAAAATGAAAAGCTCTAAAAGTTAAGAAAATCGCCCGTTTTTTATGCGAAAGTATTGTAAAAGATATGATAGCTCTTCGGCGCTCTATCAATGCTGGGTTATTCGTAACCCACTTTCAGGATTCCCAGAAACGATGTACAAAGGTGTAAATAAATACTGCGGGCTTCACAGAGTCCTCATTTGTTATTTTTAAGAACCAGTTTTATATACAGACGCTGCTACAAGCGCAACCTCCATATTGTAACCACTCGATATCAAGCTTAAAAAAATGAATATTGGTTTTTGGGGAAAAGAAATGCCACAGCATCTGTCTCGCATCTCGGTGGACTCCTGAACTGCGCCGCAAGGAAAGGGATAAAGGAGGGACTGAAAGATGAAAGGAAGAAATATGTGCCGTAGTGGAAAACTCCGGAATAATTTCGACCACGTGGGCATCTTTAACGTGTACTGACATCGCACAGTACACGAGCGCCTTTGCATTTCTCTTTCAAGCTGAAGACGCTTTAGCGTTGTCAGCTTGTCAGTCAATTTATTTTTTTCTCAAAAGAGGGGCATAAATAAAACTCAATGTTGGCGCGGAGAAAGCGTCTGAGTGCTTTTCTCGCGTCAAATATATACATTTCTTAGAGACATAGGGCAGTGTTCTGGTTGCTTGACAGAGCTTGCGCTTGCTGTAAGGCAGGTTATTAAGAGTTGACTTAATTACTCTGATGACCTATTCAAGAACATATAAGTCAGTACTGGCTGTCCTTTAAGCTTTCTCTTTTTGTACCAGATGTCGTAATGAAATCCTAGCTGACGAACAGCTTAAACACCCTTATTTCTTAATGTAGCGTGTGTACTGGATACAGTTCCAATGATTAAGAAGTCTCATGTTATCCCTATAAGTAATTTGGTACTTTTGTCAAAATTGTACAGCTGGCTCGGTTTTTATTCTTGACTATGCGGTGCTCCTCGCTTTGTATCGTTAGTGTTTTCATTTTTAGTCTCAACATGGCGCTCTTCCACGTCCACTTCCTGTTATCTCTTTTACGGAAGAAGGTATTCATGATCCGTAAATTATTTCTATCTGCGAACTGTACTAAAAAACTCCCCTGCTATTTCTAGAACCTATGCCATAGCCGCCTACTGTCTGGTCTGCAGCCTGCTTCTTTTCTACCATTGCACTGAAGTCGTCCATCAGCATAATGTACCGATATTTTATTTTGTCCATAGCTGATTCCACTTCTTAGAAATTTTCAGCGATCTGGTCATCATGGCTGGATGTAGGCGCGTAGGCCTGCACCACTTTGAGAATTTAACTCTTAAGCCTAATTACAATAGCTGCCACCCTCTCGTTAATTTATAAAAGTCGTCTATTTTGCCAGTTATATCCCGGTACCACACCTTGTCCTCAGCTGTCCCGTAATCCACGGTAGCACAGTACGTGCCCGCCCTTTTGTATACGCCTCATCGGTCGTCTGAACCTCACACAGCCCTATGAAATTCCATTTAATACCCGACAATTCCTCTAGCACTGCTAAGCTAGCCTCACTGGATAAGCTTCTAGCGTTAAACGTTGCCAAGTTAAGTTCCCAATCGCGGGCCATCAGGAGCCAGAGATTCCTAGCACCCTCAGCTGCATCACCAATCTGACCGCCGCCTTGATCAGTTGCTCCGCAGCCGCTGGGGACTGAGGGCCGAAGGTCAATTGGCTCGTTTATAGGAGGTTGTGGCCAAGTACTACACCAAGGGGGAAGAATCCTGTTCTAGTGATGGATGGCGTTGTTGTTCTGATCACAGAGATCAGGCCGCACCCAAGGCTTGGTTATGAATTTCTATTGACACGCGGAGCTTTTTTAATTTGTAACCCGGTAGAGAATTTCTCGGCAGCGGGATTCCAGACCAGCTCCTCTTGCATGGGAGTTTATTTTAGGACACATGGTTGATTCGATAGATTAGTTGAATGATGATGGCTCCGAATCAAGTACGACGCCGTTGGGCAAGTCATTATGGTCCGTTGCAGTGCGAACAAATAATGATGACAGGTGCGCAGATGTGTGGCTGGAGATGCGGCAGGCACGGCTGATAACCGACGTCTTCATAGGATCATAGTATAACCTGGGAAAAAGGCACTGTATTGCAATAGTAATGCGATTTGCTAAGTTTGTAAGATGAGCATATCGTTTTAGTTCAATGACACATGATAGGAATTGGTGGAGTGGATAATTGTTTACGCGCTGTTTTTATGCTGCTCCTCCTATGTTAAAAAGGTTAATATGATAGAGGTCCGAAACAGCGCTTGCGTATTTCAGTTTGGAGCGAATGAATGTTAAATAAGCTGATAACTTCACTGACAGGGGTGCTGGGCGGAAGATTCGACGAAAATAGTCGAAAACGCGGTATGCTTCGTTAGCATCTGCGTTGTGTGCTTATGACCATTTAAGGCCGCGGGTTAAATCAACACCTAAGTGTTTATCGTTCTCTCACGTCTGTGCTTTTGGAGTTGGAGATAAAATTGTTTGAAAATGGTTGGGAGTGACCTTGATGAAAGTATAGCAGAGATGTTTTCTTTACGTTTAGAGGCATTAGCCATTTGTTACACCAATTTGATACGCATTCAGTGACAAATTGGAGGAGTTGGAGGTGAATTATGTTGGTTAATGAGCCGTAAATAACACATGCATTGCAAACATGCGCACAATAAACCACTAAGAGGGTTTCATATTGGGTTAGTTGGTAGTTCACATGGTTGTTCCGGTGTTGGTACAAGTCATTTCAAAAGCGCAATTATGTATGACAACCTGAGAACATGTTAGCTCGTACGTCATTTATATTAATAAGGAAGATAAAGGCCCCCGGACGGTGCCTTGGGGTACCCCAGATACAACAGAGGTGTAAAGAATGTATATTTATTAGTCAAAACAAACTAATGCTGGTTAGTAAGAAATTTCCGACTCCATTCCAAAACTAAGGAATGAATGGCCAGGCGTGAAAGTTTTAGAAAAGGCCGCTTATGGGGAATTTTGTCGAAGGCCTTTAAAAAAAACTAGGAACGGAGAATCAAATGAATTGTTAATGTCAAGGCTGGAGCTAAAGTCGTTCATGAACAGTGCTAATTGAGTGTCGCAGGTAAAACCGTCTAGAAAAGCATGTGGAGCAGGGTGAAAAAAAGAACAGAAACTTGAAATTTCATAATGTGCGAGTAATTTTATGCTGCATTAACTTGGAGGGAATAGTAGTAATTGATATGGGCGGGTAATCATGACGAGTAGATGATAGACCCTTTTTGGAACTGGAAGGGCTGCCCACTTGCGAGTCCTGCGGTATGACACATCATGAGGGAGATCGGTGAAATCTATGAGATATGATGCTGTAGTATGCTTTATATTCTTTAGGATTTTTGCGGTAATGTCGTAGATACCTTCTGATGGCGATAGGTTTAAACACTTTATAATTTTACAATAAAAGTAATGTCGAAATGTCGAAAGTAACATCAGGCATGATCGGGAATTCAAACTAAAAGAAATCAGGAAGGTCATCATCAGGTTCTTGGGTGAAAACAGACCTAAAGGTTAAATTTTTGACTTTCGCAATGTCTTGCTTCGCGAATGGATTGTTATCATCGCCGCATTGTATCAGCTTATTGTTCGAGTTATGATTGATGCATTCCCAGAATTGGCGGCTGTTTGTGCGGAGCATTCTGGGTAATGTAGATGAAAAAGTGTGTACTTGTTTTTGAGAACATGGGAGGTATGAGATATTTCAGCTTCATAATATTTTTGCCATGTGTTGCAATTTTTAGATCGCGTGGCAGATCGAAAAAGAATTTTTTGTTGTTAAGGCGCTTTAGTGCGTTCCCGGCGATGTACCTTTACAAAAATTCTCACGACAGCCCATAGACTAACTTCAGATTTTAGTTTTTGAAATCTGTAGATATATCCTATAGACTAGTCTATAGACAATGTATAAATTTATGGCCACACACTTTTAGTAGACTGTCTACTGTCTACTGAAATTCTTATAGTCACAGGTCTGTAGACAGTCTAAAGATGATCTAATGGCCATACAATTCCTGTATATTTATGTCGATAGACAAAACTATACTGGACTAGTAGACATAGGTTTATAGACATCCCATAGAATTATGACCTGGCAATGCTATAGACCTCTGTCTATCTGTCTACTAAACATTTAGTACACCATTGTTTGTAGACTATAGGCAGTCTACAACCATTGGAAAAGGTCACCACACGGTCTTCACAAATGACGATAAATATACTTATTCGTATTCGTATATGTGGAAAGCAGTATGCGTACCCTAGAGTGCCAAGCGAGATTGGAGGAAGCCGCCCCCTTCAGTGACTGGCTGTGCTCAGCCATGCGCTCGTTGATACACCGACTACTCTAGCTGATGTAGCTCTTTTCATATCGGAGGGGAACCTCGTAAACTGCCCCCGTGCCACATTCGGTGAACCTGTTTTCTCTTTTGGGCGCTATCGTGCACTCTCCCCTCGCACTCATGCCTTGAGGCTCAAGCTTGTTGCATACAGGACCGCAAACCCGGGCCAGATAGTTCTTTGCCGTGAAAGTAAAGTTCGCTCCGTGTCTAGCCTCCACTTTTTGAGGCGGTGCGAGACACCACGACCGTATTTTTCATTTTGAACACCACCCACACTCCCCGACTTGGCCAGGATTCTTTCAGTGATATAAGACAAAAACTGCTCAGGATTCCTGGCTTCTTTTCAGCCGCTTAATTAGTCCAACGAAGTTGGCCTTAGCCTTGTGGGTGCAGCATTTCGAAAGGGACGCTTTCAGACAGGAAGTCGCTATACCAGCCTTGATAGTTCAAAATGCCCTGAACTGTAGCGAGAAGACCCTTTGTCCTCGCTCGCTTTGTCTATGTTTTTCGCGCGGCTTTAGTGCGAATTCCCGCCCAGTTTTCCGTCCGTATTTTCAAAATGAAGACCGCGGAGGTGAGTGGCGGCGGCCAGCGGCACCGATAATAGGGGTGGACGAATCCATACGTGTGCAATGAAAGGGGAGACGGGATGCAAGTCGTAGATTCTTCGCGGTGTTTGTACACGCGGGCCATTCGCACCGGCAAGGTCTTTTATTCAACCATCACACTATTACCTTTCCTCTAGCGCCGCTTGACTACAACTTTGACAAACATCCCGTGCTCCAGTTTATGGCGTTACAAAACATCTTTGGTGAAACGTAGCTCTCCACGACGCACACCGAGAGAGCGTCTGGACGTAACACGTAAAGCACTCCTAATAATCAGCAGCAGTATATGATCCGAGAGGCGATAGCACTAAGATTAAAAAATAAATGTAATCCACCTGTGAACGTGCGTTTCCGGAGGTATGAATTAAATTGAGTTCACACGGCGTTAACTAACCCATAGTCTCTTTCGGCCGTCATTCACGAGCTAAGCGATATTTCTGGCCGCGCATCTGCCTTGCAACACGAAAAAGCTAGCAGACAGCTCTCGGAAGCGAGTAGACTGCCTTTCCGCGCGATAGGAAACGCATAATTGCACAGAGATAACCGGCATTAGTCGATAAACCGATGGTGTCAGCTGCTTATCACGCCTCTTACGAAAGAGGACAGGAAGTTTTGTAGCTGCCCACATAATCTCTTCTGCACACACAGCTCTGCTTAGAGTCGTTTAGGAGATCAAATAATTAAAACATAATCCTGTCGACTTACTGTAAGTCAACAATTAAGTTGAATTTCGTTGAAAACGTAATCCACGAGGCAACATGCCGAGGACAATGTCATTCCGTGCACAGTTGTTTGCAGCCCCAATGATTTTCCTCCAGATCGCGGTAAAAGGGGTAAAACGTTAAAGAGAAACCAATTTATTGGTCTTATCTTTGCCATTCGCACTGATGCCGTGTGTAGCTTGATTTGGTATCCAAGACTACATAGGGCAATTGGTTTATATGCTTCAATTCTCCGCTTGTGCTTTATAAAAGCTTAATGTTTTGGCGAAAACAAAATCGGAACCATACTGCTTTCTTCATAGGCCCGCATAACCCTCCGAATGGTATGTGGCACACTTTTTCAGTAATAATTCAAAAGTTTCATAGCATAACATCTTTTTTTTTGTTTTGGTGTTTAGAAAACTGGTATGATTGAGATGAGCGGGTCATTGGCTCAGAAACAGCAGATACATGGGGAGGAACCCAAAAAAATTGGCTTTAGGATTGTTGCGTCGCAGCACTTTTTCATGTGAATGCAGAGCGCAAAGATATGTGGTAGATGTTAACCGCGCAGAGGACTGTGCTCGTTGAGACTCTTATGCTGTTTCTATGAGATGGGCACATCCTTAAATTCTCACACCCATCTTTCCCTCTTTACTTTCAGGATGTTTTAAAGAGAAATGATGGAATCGCAGATAAAAGTGTCTGACCTCCGCGTGTTGGAAAGTAACTATCGAAATGTGGAATGGAATTGGCCCGAGCTATCGTGTAGTACAGCTTGTGGGCACCCTTACTTCCGGAATGGCTGCCTTTCCTCGCTTTGCCTGCTATCATTAAATATTCTTGAATTGTGTTCACAATAATATCATGGTATAACGAAAGGTGCTCTTCAATGCTTCTAAAAGCAGTGTACAGGAGGGCGTTGCATTATTCTCACCCAATATTTTTTCAAATTCCCTTAATAGCGAAGGAGGTGGAGGACTCTAGCAATAGTTGCGGTCACCCGCTGAAGTTCCCTCAGGCATGCAGTGCAAAAAGAAATCGACATTGTTATAGCTTTATTCGAAAGTTGACTATAGACAAAATGAAAGCTATTATAGGCTGTAGTCTACAGATAGTGTATGGTTCCCCAGAAATGAATAGAAGTTAAGGATGTTAAATACTTAGGCTGTAGATAAGCTGTAGACAAAGAAAATTAAGGCTGTTGTAGATTTTAGTATATAAAAAGCTTTGAATCGTCTATAGACCAAACAAATTAAGCCTGTTTTAGACTTAGGATTTAGTCTATAGATGTCTGTAGCCAAAGCATAAGGCGGTCATAGGCTTACGCAATAGTCTATCGGCAAAGAGAAATTGAGGCAGTTATACACTTACACTACAGAAAGTCTACAGATCGTCTATAGACAAAATAAAAAAGGGCAGGTATAGACTTTAGTTTATAGATATTATATGAACCGCCTATAGACAAAAGGAAATTAAAATGGTTATAGGCTGCAGTTAATAGATTGTTTACGAACGAAAGTTACAGCTGTTATATAGAATTCAGTCTACAAATACTCTATCATCATCATCATCATCATCATCATCATCATCATCATCATCATCATCATCATCATCATCATCATCATCCTTACTACATCAACTGCGGGGCAAAGGCCTCTCTCACGTCTCTCCAATTAACCCTGTTCTTTGCCAGCTGCTTCCACCCTTTGCCTGCAAACTTCTTAACCTCATCCGCCCACCTAACCTTCTGTCGACCCCTGCTACGCTTACCTTCTCTTGGAATCTACTCCGTTACCCTTAAGGACCAGCGGTTATCTTGCCTTCGCATTACATGCCCTGCCCAAGCCCCTTTCTTCCTCTTGATTTCGACTAGGATATGATTAACCCGCGTTTGTTCCCTCACCCACTCTGCCCGCTTCCGGTCTCTTGACGTTACACCTATCATTTTTCTTTCCATTGCTCGCTGAGTGGTCCTGAACTTAAGCTGAACTAGTTTCGTTAGCCTCCACGTTTCTGGCCCGTATGTGAGTACCGGTAAAATACGGCTGTTGAATAATTTTCTATCAAGGCATATTGGTGAATTGCCATTTATGATCTGAAAGAATCTGCCCTATGCGCTCCACCTTATTCTTATTCTAGTTATTTCCTTCTCACGATCCGGACCAGCGGTGACTACCTGCCCTAGGTAGAGGTATTCCCTTACCACTTCCTGCACCTCGCTACCAATTGTGAACTGCTGTTCTCTTGCGAGACTGTTGAACATTACTTTGGTTTTATACATGTTAATTTTTAGACCGACTGCTCTGCTCTGCCTGTCTAAATCATTGATCACGCTTTGCAGTTCGTCTCCTGAGTGCTTAGCAAGGCAATGTCATCAGCAAATCGCAGATTATTTAGGTATTCTTCTTTAACTATTATCCCCAACTGTTCCCAATTCAGGCCTCGGAATACCTCTTGTAAACAGGCGGTGAACAGCATTGGCGAGATCGTGTCTCCTTGCCTGACGCCCTTCCTTATTGGAATTTTATTACTGACTTTATGGAGGACTATAGTAGCTGCGCAGTCGCTATATATATCTTCCAGTATTTTGACATAAGGCTCTTCTACCCCCTGATTACGCAATGCCTGTATGACTGCTGAGGTTTCCACTGAGTCGAATGCTTTCGCGTAATCAGTGAAGGTTATATATATAGAGGTTGGTTATATTCTGCGCATTTCTCTATCACCTGATTGATAGTGTGAATATGATCTATTGTGGAATATCCTTTACGAAAGCCTGCCTGATCATTTGGTTGATTAAAGTCTAAGGTTGGCCTGACTCTATTAGCGATTACCTTAGTAAATACTTTGTACGCAACGGATAGTAAGCTGATCGGTCTGTAATTTTTCAAGTCCTTGGCGTCTCCCTTCTTATGAATTAAGGTAATGTTTACATTCTTCCAAGCTTCTGGTACAGTCGAGGTCATAAGGCATTGTGTATACACGGTGGCTAGTTTTTCTAGCACGATGTCCTCTCCATCCTTCAACGGATCTGCTGTTACCTGATCCTCTCCAGTTGCTTCCCCCTTTTCATTGCTTCTAAGGCTTTCTTAACTTCATCTTTCGTTGCTGGCGGGATGACGCATTGCTGTGCACTACTGTCTTTCTCGTTAACGCTCTGATTACATTGGCTACTGTACAGGTCTCTGTAGAACTCTTCGGCTACGTTAACTATCTTATCCATATTGCTAGTGACCTTGCCCTCCTTGTCTCGTAACGCATACATCTGGTTTTTACCTATGCCTAGTTTCCTTTTCACCGCATTTAGGCTACCTCTGTTCTTTAGAGCATGCTCGATTCTCTCTATATTAAACTTCCTTATGTCGGCTACCTTGGGCTTATTTATTAACTTCGAAAGCTCTGTCAGTTCAATTCGGTCGGTATGGTTCGACGCCCTCATGCTTTGGAGCTTCTTAATCAGATCTTTCGTCACCTGAGATTGCTTTCCGCTATCCTGTCCAACATTCCTACCGCCTACGTCTTCTGCGCACTCCGTAATGATGGCTGACAGACTATCGTTCATTGCATGAACATCAAGATCGACTTCCTCAATTAAAGCCGAATATCTGTTTTGCCGCGCTATCCTAAACTCCTGTGCTTTCCCCCTTACGGCTAACTCGTTAATGGACTTCCTCTTCACTAGCTTCTTCCGTTCCCTCTTCAAGTCTGAGCTAATTCGAGACCTTACCATTCTGTGGTCGCTACAAAGCTCCTTTCCGAGGACGGCCACATCCTGAACGATGCCAGGTTTAGCGCATAGTATGATGTCGATTTCATTTTTTATAGGCTGTCTTAGACAATGAAAGTTATGGCGGTTATGTACTTTTGTCTATAGATGGTCTGTATAGACTGTCTATGGACAAAGGGAAATTAAGCCAGTTATGGACTTTAGTCTATTGGCCGTCTATAGATAAAGGAAATGAAAGCTGTTATAGACTTTAGTCTAGAGATAGTCCCAGGCCTGTTGTTGTTGTTGTTGTTGTCTCAAGTACGATGGCACATACCCACGATGAGGGATTGGCTAGGGTTTGGTGGAGATCTAAACAAGAAAAACTGATCCAGGTTTATCTGAAGCGGCTCGTAAATATGGAGCAATATAAGGAAAAAGAAAATCGCGAATTTTCAGAGATCTTGAGGAAGTTGGAATGAAAATCGAGGAAACAAAGCGGTGTGGATTGAATAACTAAATTTTAAATAATTAACCAGAAAAAAAATAATTTTGAGAGTAATGTAAAGGCATCGGAAGTTAACACAAAAATCTCCCGGTTTCAATAATGCATGTCTTATAGAGAATCAAGAGAATGTCTCTTCGCATACCGAATTTCTTATTGCTGAGAGCTGGCTCACCTTTGAGGACTATACTTCTGATATGAGGTCTCCAGTCTAGATGAGAGTCGTATATTGCACCTAGGCACTGTAAGGACTAAACTTGCTGGATTTGGACTTCACAATACAGTAGGCAGATATAAAGAGGGGATGCTGGAAGAAAAACGAGAACGGAAGATTTGTGCACGTTAAGAATGAAATGTAACTTGCCCAGCCATACTTCCAGGGCATTGAGGTAGGCCTGCAATAGCTTATAAAGTGAATTAATGTCTCTAGCAGAAGCAAAAAAGGTGATGTCGTCCGCACCCACATGCACTTTAATGTCATCCTGAATTGGTATGTCCCGCATAAGTATGTTGAAAAGTAAAGGAGACAGAACCGATCCCTGAGGCACACCTCTAGTCTGTGAAAACCTTTCGGAAGTAAGGGAACCGTCAGAACAGAAGAAACATCTATTTTTGAGGATTTCCTGCAGCCGTGCAAGAATGTAAAAAGGTGGGCGAATTTCGTCAAGCCTCTTCAATAGTATTGAATGCTCTACGCGGTCATATGCATTAGCGATATCCAAAGTGACTAAAGCCGCGACCTCTTTCTTCTCCACTGCAACCCAAGTTTTGCTTTCCAAACCAAAATGTGCAGTCTAAATCAAGCACCCCCGACGAAACCCTATCTGACAAGCACTGAAGGCTTGTATTTCAAGAACGTGATCTGTAAGACGGCTGTGAGCAATGCGCTCAATAACTAACTTAATCGGACAAGAGGGAAATCCGCCGAATGTTACCAATTACAAAACGCTTTTTTGGAACTTTGAGAAGTAAGATTATTTTTGCAATTTTCCATTCAAGAGGGTACCAAGCTGTCTCCAGGGACACATTAACAATATGCAATACATCGTAGGTAAATTCTTCCACAAGACAATTCAGCATACCGATAGAGACCCCATCGCATCCAGGAGCTGCAGGTTTGAGGCCAGTATCTATGGAAAATGAATCAGAGGGTTTAACCGTAATGAAGTCTGCTCGCGGAAGGGGTAGGACGAATGGAACTACCAACCGCGCTTGAAAGCGCAGAGCAAGGCTTTGTGCGATCTGGTAAAGTTGTTTTTTTACATCCTCGGGTGGTAACACCTCTGACTGTGCAACTTGTGAGGACGGCGTACTATAGTTGCATTCCATGAATCGGTACAATCTTTGCGGTTATTTGGGCTTGATAGATAACTGTTCAGATTTGCATTGTACACCTCCTTCGCCTTACCAATGGTCCTTTTAAATGAAGCCGTGAAAAATTTGTAATTTAGCCAATTCAGCGGGCAGTTGTTATGAGAGAGGGCTTTCCAGGCAGCTTTTCTAAGCCGATATGTTCTCTCACATTCATCATTCCACCACAGGGAGGGCTGTTTGTTCTTGACCGTACACTGCACCGTGAACACGGAACGCTCAGAGGCCCCTAACGAGGAACAGAGAACCTGGTTAGCGCGATCCAAGTTTTCGGATGATGCAATGGAGGAGAAAGGATTGCACAAGTTTTTTGAAAAGTGTGTGGTTTACGAGTTTTTGCGGAGAAGCAGTCGCCCATAGAGTAGAAGCTGCTATGGTGAAAGTGATCGGAAAGTGATCACTGGAAGTACCACAATCCACTGTAGACCACAAAGAAATCTGCACCCCGTTCACTGCCGATATTAAGTCAATGACAGGCCGAGAATCGGAACGCATGAAAGTAACTCCTGGACTGTTACAGCAACGCACGTTCCTTGCCGACATACGTGACCAAAGAAGCTGCACACATGCATCAGTACGAAAGCCCCAAATTACGTGCTGATAATTAAAATCACCAGGAATCGCCACTCTATTGTTAGACTGCAAAATAACATTTGAATGATCTATGCTGTGGACACCTTGAAGTAAGTAAACATTAGCAACGGTAAGGGGAGCACACTCTGTAATTGCGATATCAACAGCCAACATTTCGCAGTGAGGTCTTTGAATTTGGAGTGACACATGCGCCCGAAGAAAAATTTAGAAGAAATTAATGTTAACAACCAACACACCGGCCGCAATTGTGATCGGCTTGGAATACCCGAAAAGTTTTGAGAGATAATGACCTAATAGGAGGAAGCCAATTTTCTTGAAGTAAAATTTTGTCTGGGTCGAATTGTGAGACAAGGTTCTGTAAATTGTGAAAAGAAGATGCGACTGAACGGCCATTCGACTGTAGTACTTACTTTTAACCCCCCAATGTTACTGTAAAAGCAGAGAGGCTGTGACAGCCTCCTTTAACACTTTAGTTTTATGCTGGTTACTGGGAGAACCTTTCTTGCTTTTGTTGCTTGGAGGGCAGACTTCGACGGAGAGTAGGGAGCTCAACGCTTCTGGGAAGGATTTGCCATCTCGACGTCCGTAGTGTAAACGGTAGAAAGGCTGGTATTTCAGGCAGTATTTACAGGCACAGACGAGGGCGCAGGAGAAATAGGAGCCAGGGGAGCGACACTAGAGAGGCTATGGGATGGACTAGTTGATGGAACGGGAAGGCCGACAGTTAAATGAGCAACCTAACTTGAAATGACCTGGGATAGAGCTTCACTGAATGTAGTCAACATGCGGTCCATAACACCTGCAAGCGCTTTCTCGACATCTGGCACCATATACTTCTGACACCACAATGGTCTTCCCTGCATATTCGGCAACGCGTCGCAGATTTGCAAGCTTTGTTTCTATGGCCAAAGCGCCAGCACTTCCTGCATTGCAAAGGATGAGGATGTAGCGGGTCGACTCGGTACACTATGGGGCAAGCCTTAAGCTCAGACGGGAAAGAAGATCCCGCAAATGTTGCAATCACAGACTCTGTCGGCACACGTGAGCCATTATTATCTCTGGTACCGCGGTAAACTGATAACACGCCAACACCGGCGTCCTGAAAGTCGTCAAGTAGTTTTTGAGGAAACGCCGATGGGTCCACGCCGCGGATGATATCTTTTGAACATACGAGTTGCTCTGGAATGAAAGGCTTAACTGGAAACGATGCGAATTATGTGCAGTGCAGCAACTCCGACACGCACTGCACGTCCGAGGATCAGCAAAGAGTGCCCCTACGGCCGAAAGGGCGCACTTCAGAGATGTCCAGGTGGCGGCTGGTAACAGCCTTCAGCTGCTTCTGGATCCGCGGGCAAACTTTTGGCCGGCAGGCTGGCGAACCAGGGAGCCGGACTCCCACCCGGGGAAACTAAAGACATTGCACGAGGCCTAAATTCACCTTAAGCGTAACTATCGGTGCAGCGAAAAAAACAAACCACCTGGCCAAAACCCCAGCACGGGAAACGGCCTTACCGTAGAAGGAAGAAGAGGGAGCCCAGAGGAGGCAACAAGATAAAAGACAGCCCTACGACAGTCCTGGTTCTGTGGCCTGCCGGTTCCTGCCGCTGTTCCCGTCTTTGATCTTGCTGCCTGCCCCCTTTGGACTCCCTCTTCTTCCTTGTACGGTGAGGCCGTTCCACGTGTTGGGGCTTTGGCCAGGTGTTTTTAATTTCTGTGCCGATACTTACGTTCAATGTCCCCTTAGGCCTCGTGAAATGTCTTTAGCTCCTTCGGGTGGGGGTCCGGCTCCCTGGTTCACAAGCCTGCCGACCCAAGGTTTGCCCTTGGATTTTTTTCGGTCTGAATGGTGTCAGTGACATCCCAGTGGTGCTGGTACCCACTAGAGACGGGGCCCTAAAATTGAAAAAAAATTCTGAAATGATCGAGGAGCAGCTGATGGCTGTTACCAGCCACCACTTGGAAATCTCTGAAGTGCGCCCTTTCGGCCGTAGGGGCACTCTGTGCCGATCCTCGGACGTGTAGTGCGTGTCGGAGTTGCTGCACTGCACATCCTTCGCATAATTTTCAGTTAAGGCTTTCATTCCAGAGCAACTCGTATGTTCAAAAGATATCATCCGCGGCGTGGACCCATCGGCCTTTCCTCAGGAACTACTTGACGACTTTCAGGACGCCGGTGTTGGCGTGCTATCAGTTTCCTGCGGTACCAGAGATGATAATGGCTGACGTGTGCCGACAGAGTCTGTGATTGCAACATTTGCCGGATCTTCTTGCCCGTCTGAGCTTAAGGCTTGGCCCATAGTGTGCCCAGTCGACTCGCTACATCCTCGTCCTTTGCAATGCAGAAATTGCTGGCACTTTGGTCATAGAAGCAAAGCTTGCAAATCTGCGACGCGTTGTCGACTATGCAGGGAAAACCATTCCGCAGACCTCTGCACATCTGAAGGTCCCATTTGCAGTCTCTGTGGCGGCATTCATCCGGCTGATGGTGCTGGCTGTCTCAAACCTTCAGAAGAGCAGAATGTTCTGGACATCATTCAGCAGAGAAGGTGCTGATGCTTATGCACAATTAGACCGAAAGAAGCAGTCTTATGCGGGCATTGCAAGATCACCTGGTTCTGAGGCAGAGGCGTTGCTGACAAAGTCTGTGGTGTGAACTGTCGAGAAT
Organism: Amblyomma americanum; assembly: GCA_030143305.2. NCBI lineage: Eukaryota > Metazoa > Arthropoda > Arachnida > Ixodida > Ixodidae > Amblyomma > Amblyomma americanum. Next base: position 44,196 of record JARKHS020031037.1, read on the forward strand.
GCGCTTGCAGGTGCTGTCGACCGCATGTTGACGACGTTCATGAAGCTCTATCCCAGGTCATTTCAAGTCAGGTTTCTCATTCAACTGTTGGCCTTCCCGTTCCATCAACTAGTCCATCCCATAGCCTCTCTAGTGTTTCTCCCCTACCTCCTATTCCTGCTGCGTCCTCGTCTGTGCCTGCACATGGTGCCGGGGATACCAGCCTCTCTACCGTTTGCACTCTGGATGTCGAGATGCGAATCCTTCCCAGAAGCGTCCAGCTTCTTCCTCTCCGTCGAAGTCTGCCCTCCCAAGCAACAAAAGCAAGAAAAGTTCCCCCAGTGATCCACATAAACCTGATGTTTTAAAGGAGGCTGTCGCAGCCTCTCTGCTTTTACAGTAACAATGGTGTGGTTAAAACTACTACACTGGAATTGGCCTTCAGTCGCATCTTCATTTCACGATTTACTGACCCTTGTCTCACAATTCGACCCAGACATAACTTTACTTCAAGAAACTTAGCTTGCTCCTATTAGGTCATTCTCTCTCAAAAATTATCCGGGTATTCCGAGCCGATCTCAACTGCTGCCGGGGTTGTGGCTTGTTAACATAAATTTCTTCTAATTTTTTTTTCATCGGGCGCACGTGACACACCAAATTCAAAGATATGACTGCGAATTGTTGGCTGTTGATATCGCAATTCCGCAGTGTGCTCCCCTTACCGTTGCTAATGTCTGCTTTCCTTCAGGTGTCCACAGCAGAGATCATTTAAATGTTCTTTGCGGTATAACAGTAGAGTGGTGGTATCTGGTGATTTCAATTCTCATAACGTGATTTGGGGCTTTTGTACAGATGCATGTGGGCAGACTCTTTGGTCACGGATGTCGGCAAGGAACGTGCTTTGGTCTAACAGTCCAGGAGTTACTTTCATGGGTACCCATTCTCGCTCAGTCATTGACTTAACTTTGGCAGTGAATGGCTTGCAGGTTTCTTCGTGGTCTACAGTGGATTGGGGTACCTCCAGTGATCACTTTCCGATCACTTTCACCATTGCAGCTTCTCCCCTCAGGGCGACTGCTCCACAAAAAATTGTCAACCACACACTTTTCAAAAAACTTGTCCGATACTCTTTCTCCTCCATTGCATCCTCTCATAACTTGGATCGTGCTAACCAAGTTATCTATTCCGTGTTAGGGCCTCTAAGCGTTCTGTGTTCACGGTGCAATCTTCGGTCAAAAACAAACAGCCCTCTCTGTGGTGGAATGCTGAGTGTGAGAGAGCATATCGGCTTAGAAAAGCTGCCTGGAAAAGCTTCTCTCATAACCATTCCCCGCGGAATTGAATAAATTACAATTTTTTCGCGTCATCATTTAAAAGGACCATTGGTAAGACGAAGGAGGTGTACAATGCAAATTTGAACAGTTATCTATCAAACCCAAATAACTGCAGAGCTTTGTACCGATTCATGGAACGCAACCATCATACGCCGTCCTGTCATGTTACAGAGCCAGTGGTGTTACCACCCCAGGATGCAAAAAAGCAACTTGACCAGATAGCACAAGGCCTTGCTCTGCGTTTTCAGTTGGTGTTTGCATTCATCCTACCCCTTCCGCGCGCAGATGTAACTGCGGTTACACCCTCTGAATTATTTTATATTGTTACTGGCCTCAAATCTGCAGCTCCTGGATACAATAGGGTCTCTATCGGTGTGTTGAAGTCTCTTGTGAAAGAATTTAACTCTCATGTATTGCATATTGTTAATGCGTCCCTCGAGGCAGCTTGGCTCCCTCCTGGATAAAAAATTGCGAAAATAATCTTTAAAGATCCAAAGAAGGGTTTTGTAATTGATAAAATTCGGCCGATTTCCCTCTTGTCTCATTTAGTTAACTTATTGAACGCATTGTTCACAGCCGTCTTACATATCACGTTCTTGCAATACAAGCCTTCAGTGCTTCTCAGATAGGGGTTCGTCGGGGGTGCTCGATTTGGACTGCACATTTAGATTTGGAAAACAGAATTAGGGTTGCAATAGGGAAAAAACAGGTCGCGGCTTTAATCACTTTGGATATCGCTGAAGCTTAGGACAGCGTAGAGCATTCAATATTATTGAACAAGCTTGACGAAATTCGCCCGCCTTTTTACATTCTTGCATGGGTGCAGGAATTTCTAAAAAATAGACGCTTCTTCTGTTCTGACGGTTCCTTTACTTCCGAAACTTTTTCACAGACTAGGGGTGTGCCGCAGAGTTCGGTACCGTCCCTTTTACTTTTAACATACTTATGCGGGGCATACCAATTCAGGGAAACAACAAAGTGTATGTGTATGCGGATGACATCGCCTTTTTTGCTGCTAGAGACATTCATTCACTTTACCAGCTATATCAGGCCTACTTCAATGCCCTGGAAGTATGGCTGGGCAAGTGAGATTTAACTGTCAACGTGAACAAACCTTCCGTTCTTGTTTTTCCTCCAGCGTCCCGCCTTTATATCTGTCTACTGTATTGTGGCGCCCAAATCTCGCAAGTTGAGTCCTTAAAGTGCCTAGCTATAATATACGACCCTCATGTAGACTGGCGACCTCATCTCAGAAGAATAGTCCTCAAATGTGAGCGAGCTCTCAGCAATAAGCAATTCGGTATGCGCAGAGATACTGTCTTATTTCTCTATAAGGCTTACGTAGGGCTAATATTTGAGTTTGATTGCGTTCTGGTCTCCGGTTGTCCTAGATACAAAATTCAATCTCTTGTTTTTTTCGAGAGGCGCGCTCTACGGCCATGTCTGGGCTTACCAAAATCAGTGGCAATTTGTGTCCTCTTTGTAGAAGCTCGCATACGGGACTTGAACTCTCGCTTCCAGCTGCTCACAGTACGCACCTTCGTACAGGGGCTGGAGCCAATGCCTGCAGTCGCTCCTCCAATTTTTTTGACTAACCCAGTTTTGTTTCTAGATAAACATTGGCCGCTTTACAAACTTCCTCAATTTGCGTTCACTGAGCACCTCTTGTCTAGAATTGCAGTTTAGCTTAGGTCCGTACAATACGTAAGGCTGCACCAGCGGTTTGCTTCGACCTTACGCTGCCGCTATATGCAAAGCACTTATCTGCCAATGTGCTAAACGGTATCCTGTAGGAATATCTCTTCCAGTATTCGACCCATGCTGCAACTTTCACAGATGCTACTCAACAAGGCGAAAAGGCAGAAGTAGGCGTTTATTGCCACGCACTAGACTTGAGTTCTTCTATCCGTGTCCCTGATTATACACCAATTTTCGTTGCTGAATTTCTCGCTATTGGTCTGGCTCTTCAAAAAGTTCCCCGCAATATTTCTCAAGTTATCATTCTCCCGGACTTCCTCTCAGTCTTGGCAGCACTAGCAAGTTCGTCAACTAGTGTCTTGTACCGATCCCTGATGTACTTTGTGCCACGTCATATCCAAGGGGTGCGCTTTCAGTGGATCCCAAGGCACTGTCGCATTACTTAACATTCTAAGGCCGATTTATTAGCGAAATAAGGCATCAATGGGCCTGTTGCCCATGTCGTTCTGAACCTGACCCTGCTGACCACGTCCCGTTATGGACGTTACCAAATACACCATTACCTGAGCCATGAGCCCATCCTTTGCACAGCGGATTTTGATCATTTTAAAGTCCCATGAAACTTATGTTCTTGGGCATCAAGACAATGGGATGTTTCCACGACGCTCCTGCGCAGTAGAATTCCTCGCCTTAATTTATATTTATGCCGTTCTGGGTTCACGCCGACGAATCTATGTGCCTTATGCGGGGACGTTCAAACGATAGATCATTACACCTTTGCTGCAGGCGGTTTGCACTGCAGATAATTCACTTTTTGCAAAATCCTCTCGCTCTGTTAGGGCTGCCCTTTACTCTGCCCGCCTTCCTCTCCTGCGATGCAAACGTCGACGGGCATGCCATTAGGCAGGTGTGTCAGCTTCTTCATAAGTATATTATTGAAATTGGTAGATTTTTGTGTTAATGTCTCGATGCCTTTACTTTCCTCTCAAAATTATTTTCTTTCTGGTAAAGTATTTAAAATTTAGTTATTGCACCCACACTACTTTGTTTCCTCGATTTTCATTCCGATTTCCTCAATATCTCTCAAAATTCGTGATTTTCTTTTACCGTCAGATTCCTCTATATTTATGAGCCGCTTGAGATAAACCTGGATGAGTTTTTTCTGGTTTGAATCTTCACCAAACCCTGGCCAATCCCCCTCCATGGGTATGTGCCATCGTATTTGAGACAGCAACAACAACGGCAGCCCAACAAAAGAACGGGCTTGCGTGGCTTCCCAATTGATGCTCTACGACCCCGTTCCGGCCAGAGAGCGCAGGATATCGATGAGTACGTGAGTCGAGAGGAGCACGTGCCATATAGCCGTCTCTCCCGCTCACCATCACCGTCCACGCCACGTTTTGGGTCGCAGCTACGCAGCGGTTCTTTGCGGAAGGTTGTCCACCCCCGAAAGTGAACGTAAAGAAAGCAACCTTTTGGAGGTGACGTTGCTCACCAGCGATAAGACGAACATCCTCCACCGACCACGCCACTGGAAGATGCCGCACAAAAGCACGAGCCCCAGCACCAAGCGACCGGACATCAAAATGACGCTCCCACCCGGAGAAGCCCCGACGACACGCCCTACCCACGATTCACATACCTGCCGAAGGCGTGACCCGATGCCGAGGACTGCCTGCAACGCGAGAGCCCGAACATCTTACTTAGAGGCGGCCATCGATGGCCTGAAACTTACCGGTCTAGTCGACACAGGGTCCGATTCCTCAGTGATGTATGGAACATTCGCTTCGCAGTTGAGGAAAGTCACGACCGCTTGGGGCGGCCCACAGATCCACAGATTCTCACCGCAGGAGGGCGCCTCGTTACGCCATCATGAAGATGCACCCCGCGAGTGACTCTCAAAGGCCATAGTTATCCTGTGGCCTTCGTAGTTTTACAGATCCGTTCCCGCGATGTAATTTCGCGCATGGATTTTCTAAATGAACATCAGGCGTTCATCGATCTTCGATCCAAGTTCATCACGCTTTCGATGAACGAAGCCATTCTTTCGATGACAACTGTGTAGCAGTATGCTGCCCTCAGTGTCGTCGATGGACAAGTGAGCGCCCCACCCCGATCAAGCGTCACGGTCACCGTAGGTGCCACGGATGCCAAGAACATGGAAGCTCTCAAAGAGGGGAACACTAAATTACTTCTAGACCGAGGAATCGGCATCGCAAGAGGCCTTGCACATTTCCGTAATGGGCAAGCTGAAGTGGTTCTGATGAACTTCATCGAAGAATACCGGCACGTAACAAAGGACGGACGATTGCTTTGCTGGACGACCTGTACGACCTTCCCGACGCCTTCGCTCTCTCCGATGGAGTCTCAGAAGTTTCCCCTAAAGGAGTTCTCAAGCAAGTTTTCGACATAATTCTGAAGCATGTAGCAGTGTATACTGCTTGATCCTGCTCCTTTTGCTTTTTTTTTAAAGCTGTTATGCGTTTTACATGTTCATTTTCCCCTCTACAGAGTGGAAATTTTTCTCCAGCCTGCATTGCTGACGCCTCATACCACTTGGCAACCTCCGCAGTGATCGCGGCCACGTTTCTAGTGAATGTTAAAAATTTCCGAAACCAGGAGGTGTTCACCACAATTTCAGCAGATGGCAGCACTACGCCTGTTGGACCAGGAATTTCGGTGTGGGCCTTGAGAAGGCGTAAAGTAGAACATACGCGAAGCTTCCTGCGCATAGCAACATGCGAACGTAACTATGGCGCCGACGGGGGCGCCTCTCCCGCCGAGGAGTTCACCTCCTGCAGGAAAAGCTCGCTGCGGCGCGAGCTGCAAAGGCTGCCACCCGATCGCAGTGGTGGTTGCTGCTGCGTCCTCAGTTTGTTAAGACTGTCGACTTCGAGAATAAATAGTTGCTTTTCCGACTAGACAGGCATGCACGTGCGACATTTCAACACTTATTCGCTGACAGCTCCAGTCGTTTGATCGCGCTTGTCCCAGGGCAAACGTTGCCTCACTCTAGCGTTGCTCGGTTACTGGACAGTGAATTATATGAATGCTAGTTCCCCATAGGTCACTCGAGATTATGAAGCAAGCGTTTTGTTGGCGTTGCGAAAGCAAATGAAGAAACAAACCTGTCTAGCCACCGCTCGGCTGTGTTGTAAAAGCGGCACTCTGACCTTTCGCTAGGTTATCGCTGTATTTGTACAATCTTTTCTTGAAGAAAATATTCCTTCGGAACTAATTTGCTGTTAGCAATACAGGAAGTATAGGTAATAGTATTCTTTTAATGAGAATACTCTAGCTTCAATAATGCACCTCTGTATACATATAGATATTTGATCACAGGCTTTCGCGAAAGTAGTATGTACAGGATGAATCTTGAACACAGCGTGGGGGGCATAATGAAGGTCAGTTAATCATTCAAACAACACTGTCATCATCATCATTAGCCTAACTGCAGGGGAAAGGCCTCTCACGTGTCTTTAATCCTCTCATTTACCAGCTGCGGCCAACATATCCGCGCAAACTTCTTAATCTGATCCGCCCACCTAATTTTCTGACGCCCCCTGCTTAGCTTGTCTTGTCTCGGAATGCACTCCTTTATATATTGTAAGCATTATATTTATATATAATATTTATTTATTATAAGGATTATGAGCAGGGCAAGCCGCCGAGCCAGGGAGCGCCCGTGACCGAATGATCACATACCACGAAATTTCACTCCACTACAGAGAGCAACGACTCCACTATCCTCCGCCTCACAAATCACTCACTAAATTAGAGCAGGTGACGTGGCGCCAGCTACAATCTCGCACTTTTCTCTCCCCCGCCCTTTTAGCACTAATGCACCCAGGGCTGTTCTCTCCAGAGTGTACCCTATTCGGAGCCCCAAGAGCTGATTTCCATCACATAATATACATATGCTCTGATTTCGAGGCCGTCATAGTGGCAACTCACTGACCTCGAGCGATGGGAAGTCGCGGTGTCTAGCTCCGACCCAGCTGTCCAAAAGCAGCTGGTGAACTGGGCTTTCGAAGTCGCCGGACATTTTTAACATTCACTAGAAACGTGGCCGAGATCATTGCGGAGGTTGCCAAGTGGTATGAGGCGTCAGCAATGCAGGCTGGAGAAAAACTTCCACTCTGTAGAGGGGAAAATGAACATGTAAAACGCATAACTGCGTTAAAAAAAGCAAAAGGAGCAGGCTGAAGCAGTATACACTGCTACATGCTTCAGAATCTATCGTATTGTAGTGTGCTGAGAGCTTAGATTTTTGACATAATATATGATCGAGCGGTTATATTCCTCCTACATAAAGCTGGCTATTGCGTCATTATTGTTGATGCGCTTGAGGGAAAGAATAAGAGACAACATATTTCTTAATATCATGTAGTAAAAAAAAGAGACAAGAAAGCAAGACTGTTTTGAGCTTGTTGGTGGTAGCATGACATGGTTTACGCAAGAAGGACTGACGCTTTTGGTGTTTTTTGCTTAAACGCTTTTTGACATGGTTTACGCAAAAAGCTTAAACCATGTCAAAAAGCATTTACGCAAAAAGCGCAAAAAGCACCAGTCCTGCCTTGTGTGTGAGCTGTCTCCGTCTTTTAGAGCCATACGCTTTTTTCGTAAACCATGACAAGAAAGCAGTTCGCGCAGATTCCCTAGATGCCGGACAACTTTTTTCTGTTTTGTTTGTGAGTTCGCATAGAGACGAATACTGCAGCATGGGCATAGAGAAGAAATGCGCGGCAACAACATGTGTGTACAATAGCTAAAACAGATTTTAAGAACGCTACTGCCTTTTCAGCGGTATAAGAATGTTATGCTCGCAGTCACTCATTGCACTCAAAAGGATTTGTGCATGAAGTATTGCTAAAATAGCTTTGTGTTCTCTGCAAGTGACTGCTAATTATTGATCGACGGAAACTCTTCTCTAAGTCGTTTCTCAACTTAGTTTACAGCATGTAGGGAGGAAAAGGAAAGGTTTATTTTTGGGGTGTGAACACTCGCGGAACAGCGGCGCTATAAATGCGCCTGCCTATAGGCTCTTAGCAGTATACTGACTGTCAGCATGGCCAAGCTTATCACGTCTCTTCTCATTTCGACCTTGCTCTTTTTCGGCAGAGATGCGGAGACTTCTGCTGAAATGGACGCCTGGACGGTGAGTTTACGCTTTTCTGTAGTTATCGCGTCACAGAGTTTGTACCTGAGTTTGTGCATGAGCTTACTATGCTCTTGAAACGCTAATAGAAAAGAGTTTTTGATGATGTGAGACATGCAGAAATTAGGGGGAGGGGGTTGAAGTTGGACAACTCTTCACTATAGAACAGTTCTGTTGGCTCTACAATAGTAAAGCAATTGCACATAATGCACTTTGACGCAGTAAATGTAAAATTGGTGATAGGAAGCGTTTATTATTATACTTACACCAATCAATAAACCCGTCATTAAAATATGTACTTCCTGTATCTGTGCATAAATCTACAAGTCTGACCCACCATAACATACAAATATAGCGGTTTCTAAGAAACAATGAGCCAACCATTAAAGGAGGCGTGATTATAACCTCAGGCGCCTATGTTAGACGATCAATACATCCTGGATTGTATCCATCTTCATGCATTAATGCACATATAGCCTGTTTCCGCTTGAATCCAGAGTATCCCAATTAAACAAACCAGCTCAGTGAAACATTTCCTGTTATGCGCAAATAAAACATACTATTCCAAGATATAGCATAACATTCGCCCTCGCTGTAATGCCGAATTTCCTCACGATGCTCACAGCCAAAGTACCCTGATGCATTAAAATTTTCCTTTTTTAATCGCGGATGTCTCGCGGACTTTACCGTTGTAGCTCTCCCGGTAATTGAATAGCGGCTGTATTTTTCAAATGAACTGGTGGTTACACATGAGACGGGAAGAGGCTAGTTCGCTGCTTAGTGAACACTGCGGTGATTTCGTAAATACATACAACTGAACCTAAAAGCGACGTCCTGTTTACCCTCTACACGTGTTCTTAATGGAACTGGGGACAAACTAGTGCAAACGTTTCACAATCGAGAAACCAGTGAGCGTTTTCTCCGGCACTTGTGCCGCTCGGATCATCTCTTCGAAATAACTTCTTAGTTTCCGAGTTTGTCATTGTTGTAGAAACCAGTCTAACGCCCACTTTCTCCTTTAATTTCCGATAATTCGGGATTCTGTGCGTCTATACGGAGTATGCGCAGTTGCATGTACCTCTTGATCGCAACACCGAATTATTGCTCTTGAAGCGCTTAGTTTGTTCATTTGGCGCACCAAATATGGTTGTGCTGCTAGGTGTGGTTGACTGGAAAGTCGGTTTCTTAAGCCACTTGCCCCCTCCAATTCCATTTAATTGTGCAATGAAATATGCTGAGTATCTAAGCAGCTTTTTGGTCTCCGTCGGCGTCTCGTTGATATAGGATGCCGAATTCGTCCAGAATGGAAAGAATGGTTACTTCTGATTCCGCTCGGGCACGCCATGGGGTCGTAGGGATATGTTTGTAGATTGGTGTATGGTACACTGAAAATTACACGGCAACGGCAGGCATGAGGGACTCAATATCGGGAAGTACCGTTGTGTGACCTCATTGGTCGAGTGTTGGTCTCGCGCAGTTTCTTTCCTCGGATAAAGAGCGCGCGCGGGGCCTTGCAGTGATTTTTTCACCTCGCCATGACCCTTGTCGAGTCGAGAAGTGGAAATTTGCTGAAGACGAAGTGTGACGACATCGCCACCGAACGCTGCCCAGCATTAAGCACTCACGCAAACTTTGTGGGGCTTCTTCCATGAGCAGCTCTTTGTGCTCGGAGAGGAATCCGTCCGCAGAGAATGGTCCACACGCCATGCACGCGTGCTAACGGAAGGCTGAAGCTTGAAGTGACCTCAGTACCGAGAATTGTTTCCTCGGCCAGGGTGTCCGATATGTAAACACGAGGACATTGAAGCCAATATTCATCACTTACTGTTTGACTGCCCAGCTCTCAAGCCTACAAGGAATCCGGCAGCTGAAGGTGGCGGGTCTTTCACCAAGCAACCCTCCTTCATACATTGCCTAGACGCAGGGACCATAACATCGTTCTCTACTGGACTTCATCAAACAAACGAACTTTTTTCCATTCATTTAATCTCTACTACATCAATTATCACAGCACCGCCGCGGTGGCTGAGTGGTTATGGCGCTCGGCTGCTGGCCCAAAAGACGCGGGTTCGATCCCGGCCGCGGCTGTCGAATTTCGGTGGAGGCGAAATTCTAGAGGCCCGTGTACTGTGCGATGTCAGTGCACGTTAAAGAACCCCAGGTGGTCGAAATTCCCGGAGCCCTTCACTACGGCGTCTCTCATAGCCTGAGTCGCTTTGGGACGTTAAACCCCCATAAACCAAACCATCAATTATCACAGCTTCACCCATCATTGATGCCCTGGGGCAATAAATTTCGCTTTAAAAAGTGAGCTAATTATATTGCCGCGGAAAACCGAAGCAAGAGCTGTTCACACCCAGCCACCCTTGATGATCTATGCATCTTCGGGTAATGTTTCTTTACAATCACCTACGGCAGCATCACGATGTTCTAGGTCCCTGAGCGCGTTCAATGTGGCCGCGAAATGAGAACATCAACCGAGTTATCATTTTTGCACCCCAATATAAAAGCTCACAAAAACACTATGCTGCACTCTTTTTTTATTTGGGCTACTTTGAACAAATGACTTCTAAGTTATTCCCTTATTCTAAACATGGCTTCGCAACCCAACGCGTCACTTCTATCACTCACGAGCATATAACCTCGAGATGAAGAAGCGATCCCAAGCATGAACAACTTTGATTTTCGCTTGAAAGCAGTTTCCCAATGAAGGAAGCAACCTCAGTGAAACATTCTCTGTTATGCGTAAATAAAACATAATATTCCAAGATATAGCATTATATTCGCACTCGCTGTAATGCCGAATTTCCTCTCGATGTCCACAGCCAAAGTACCCTGATGCATTAAATTTTTTCTTTCTTAATCGCGGAGGCCTCGCGGACTTTCCCGTTGTAGGTTTCCCGGTAATTGTTTAGCGGCTGTATTTTTCAAATGAACTGGAGATTACACTTGGGGAGGGAAGAGCCTAGTGCGCTGCTGAGTTCGCTGCAGGCTAGTTCGCTGCGCTCGTTTTCTGTGCGCTACTTTGAACAAATCACTTCTATGCTATTTCCCTATACTAAACATGGCTTAGCAACCCAATGCGTCACTACTAGCACTCACGAAGATATGAAGATCTTAAGAAGCGATCCCACGCATGAAGGGGTAGGGACCAAACCCGAGTGCGGAGCAATGGGAAGGAATGGTCTCCAGCAACCGTCAGGACGTCCAACTTGGGCTAATCTGGCGAGCACAGCTGGCAGCGGCATCCAGCGGAGCCCTGGACTAGGGGCAGACGACCATCGCTAAGAAGACGGACGACACACCTGACTCTGCCAAATTGCTCACCTACTCTCTAGAGCTCAATAAACGTTTTCCTTCCTTCCTCCCACGCAGGAACAAATGATACTGTTTATGCGGGCCCACATGAGGGCGTAGCACTTTGCCAAAATTTCACTAGAGTACTCTGTTACACACGACATCAAAGTGTCGATGGCATAGAGTGAAGAATTATTGATTGAAATTCTCGCCTATCCCCCTAGAACAGCGTTGGGCACACATTAAAGCAAGAGAACTTTAATAGGTGTAATGTGCAGATCACCCCACGATAAAGATTACTTCTTATCTCAGCTCGCACATCTACTTGGCGAATGCAGGAATTTTAACGGTTAACTGAATAACGTTCGATAAATTAATATAGATGACACAGCAAGTGATCGAAGAAACAGTGCTTACAACTTACTCGGTCATCACGGCCTAATGCTATCAGCAACCTCGACCTCGCAAATTGATGAAAAAAAGCTTTTTTGATCATATTATGCTGTTGGGCCACCCCGTTTGTTAAGTAGGAGTCGGAAAAATCGTAGGTTATATCACAGACCAGTCAGCTACAGTTGCTGTAGTGACCCTCAGTAAAACGGCTGCGGAGTCGCAAAGTTCTCGGGTTTTTTACAATTATGACAGAATTTCGAGCTTCCTCAAGACACAAGAATGGCACAACGTATATATAACAAGGTCAACAGAAGCTGAACATAAAAATCTTGCTTCCAATGTATCGCGGCCATACAGGAGCAGGAGAGCCGTATGAGAAAAACACCGGACCAAACATTACGCAATGTACTGGCTAAGAATGATACTTCATTATTTGTCAACCAAAAGAGCAACGCGCATAGGAAATTAAAACGCAATTTTAATGCGGCTTTATTCGGCTGGTGTAATGGCTCTAAATTTACTGAATAACTTGATATACACCGGTAAATAGCGCTACTTCGCAAATAAAATCAAGCAGCACACTACTGATACGAGCGCAACACGGAAACTAATGAAGTGTGATCTCAACAGGAGCTGCATTAAACCTACAGAGAATGTTTACTACATTCCATTCAGTGCTAAACACGGATTTGTGCTACGTGGAAGACGATGAAAGGCGGGATGTGCATGGAAGTTGATAAAGACGGCGCTCTGCAATGCACAGCGCCTCTGGTTGCAGCTAGGGGCATCCGGGGGTGTGGTGGGCTCCTATTATTCAGCAGTCTGGTGTCGCATAAGCGCACTCAGATATTTCTTCTCGGCAATATTTATATGTACTAAATAAAAAAAAAATGGCCTGGCTTAGCTAAGGTTAAGCCTAGGATGCGAAGCATAATTTATTTGTGAAAGGGATTCGGTATCGCCTGCCCGTAAGTCAGGCTAGTCTTCTCTTCGTTGTTTAGCAATCTCCTGGAGGAGCGGGAGTTAGCCTTGGTGGTCGCGGCCGCGCGGCGACCGCGCGAGTTGAGTCCCGTTTCTCCACAGCTGGCGTGACGTCAGACCACGTGCTCGGCTGCAGCGCCCCTAGCGGGAGGAGCGGGAGTTAGCCTTGGTGGTCGCGGCCGCGGGGCGACCGCGCGAGTTGAGCCCCGTCTCTCCTCAGCTGTCGTGACGTCAGACCACGTGCTCGGCTGCTGCGCCCCTAGCGGGAGGAGCGGGAGTTAGCCTTGGTGGTCGCGGCCGCGCCAGGCTGGGCTATGGTTGAGCTAAGTAGTGTCCCTATTATGCTTCGCATAAAAACTGAGCCGGTAGCCTAGTGGGCACGCGCAGTGGTTTGTGAAGTTGTCTGTTCGCGCCGCCCTGGTTTCGATTGCCAGTCGTGGATATTGATGTGATATCTTTATCGTGCCACGTTTCTCTATGAGGATATGCATCAGCCATAGATGATTATACGAGGCTTTGAACCTCCGGAGTAGTGATCTCGAACTAATTACCTCTCTTCATACCAGGAACCATTATTATTACCGAGAGTGACAATTCAAGACAAATAATATTACCGTGGCCTGTGTACCATTCTCGCACGTTATGTGAAAGCCTGCCGAGATTTTCAGCGACAAAAGAGGTCACCGACCTAACTGCTGAACTCAACTGAACTCCCGTCGAGGCTCTCCCAGTAGATGAGCACAGGCCACCTCGTCCCTTTACCGAAGTCAAAATCTGGAAACAAGTCGACAAACGTGGCGACCGACTAGCTCACCCTCTATGCCGATGCGAAAGCAGTGCCGGACGGCACAGCAAATGGTGCTGAGAATTTATTCGTGCCATACATCGTCCTCCAACACGGCTCCCCCGATATACTGACCATGAACCGGAGAAAGCGGTCAAGGCGTAGCTGAGAGAGGCCATCCTACACTACAATGAGACAAGCCACTGGAGAACAACTACTCACCATGCGCAGAAAAACTGCGTAGTCGTTTCAGCATCCGCCTCAAATGCGGGAGGTGCGGGGTTCGATCCTCAGTGCCACCGGGTACCCACCGGCGATACAATGGGTACAACCTTCCACTGTCCTGGTACTCGCCTTCTTCGGGGTGAAATGCTTGAAAAATGGGTCTTCGAACCTACGTTGAGAAAAAGAGAAAACCTTGAGACAAGGCGCTCTTTGGCCACAGAAGCCCTTGCGCCATAAAAATCCATCATCATCATCACCAGAACATGTCTGAAGATATCATCTTACATTACTTCGTCTTTGCCTTCAGGGGCGCAGAACAGGACACCGCTGCGCTAACGCCTTTTAGGTCGCACCAGGCCCGGAGGCGACGACCGCGCTCTACGCAATGTTTCCAAACCATTACCAACGAGGACAGCCACCACCGCGGCCTACCTAGAGCCCACGGAATCATGCCGACTTCCTCGGGCACACAATAAGGGCCAACGGCGCACTGGCGCCACACGATACAATCTACGCCGACGCCACGCGGCATCAAGTCCGCTCACTGGGCTTGGTGTGAACGCCTATTCTGAATTCCGCGCTTGGGCTTCCGTAATCACATCGGTCGTCTCCAGGGAGAGCTTTCTAGTGCCTTGCCTGGCTACCACGGCCACTAGTTATTTGCTCAATGCGTGATTGTAATGTGTGGGGACCTGCCCTGTAGTCCCCTGTGTTGGTTTTCCCGCGACGCACCGTGCAGCAGCAGCCTCCCCTCGAGAAAAAACACATTCCCTTGTCAGTTACATTAACTGGCAAGAGAAGGCGCCAGCTTCGCTGCGCGAGAGACTGTTTGATGCCCGCGCGCGGGAGAGGGCATGAGGCTCTTCGGCTCGGATCGTCGGCGCGAGCGGACGTGTCGCTCGCGGCTCCGCTCTTCCCCGGCGGGGCGAGGAAGCGGCGGGAAGACTGGCTCCCACATCTCGTCCCGGCCAGGTGGCGGAGAACCCTTCTCCTAGCGCGGGCGAACATTCTCTCGGAACCTTGTTGATGAGTCGGGCGACCTTGATTCATTAGCGTACCTTGTTGCTAGCTGGCGTTATCGTTGCTGTAGCAATAAATGCCTGTTTGTGTCAGCCAATGTGTCGTTCCTTTGTTCCCTCAGGGCAACACCCGCCGTGGTTGGCGTGCGCACGGTAGTGTCCAGATCACGGGGTGGGGTCCGGGTGGCTTTGAGCCGTGTCAGCCGCGATTAAGTGTGGAGAATGTAATTATCTCCCCAATTCAACCCCACAAAGGCGAAAGAATTAAATGGATGAAGGGCATTAAAACCCGGCGTCGCTCAAGAAGTGGCGGCACTGCAGAACTTGCGATTGGTCGCGATTGGTCGAAACGTTTTGACATCATTGAAGGCGAAATAATATGAAATGTTAGCCAGTAATAGTCAGTAGAAATACAACTGCACCGTTCACCAAAGAATAGAATAGGATTGGAATATTAATGGAATAGGTTTGAAATAAAATTTCAACAGAACTAGAATGGAATTCGAATACTATTGCCTTAATGCCGCATCGCTCAGAAATAACTTTCTTTAGTGCCCCCGGTAAATATTTTATAGCTAAAGTTATCGTCAATACCCTCGACACTTAAGTGATCGTGCTCGGATTATGTAGAAGAGGTGTTCACGGGTGACATTCTAGAAACCTCTACTTTTCCTTTTAGTGAGAACACGTTTACGTTGCTCTTCCTCACCAGTTTGCTGCTTTCTGTATTCAAGACAATAAACATTAGGCACACTAATAAACGCCAGCGTTAACATTTGCTGAGTTTATTTTGCGAGTTCATCGAGCGACTGCTTCTTTAAAGGAACATTGAATGCAGTTTAAAGTTCGCCTGTCCCTGTAGGGTATCTCTCTCAGAGAACTAAGTGTCTACTCTCACCGAAACCGAACTTTTGTAAACACAAAAAGACCAGAAAACGAAATGGGAATGTCGTCATGGAGGGTAAAGTTAGCAAGTAAAGCGTGTCCGTCGACGCCGATTTTTTTGCACACGAATCTTGAGACTAAACTATACCACGGGTTCATTCAAAACCGTGGCAAAAAGCCCATTTCGATTCAGGCGTCAAGAGTGAATGGCGGGGTTGGATATTTTTAAAATACCTTTACTAGCCATGAATGGGTCTTCTGGTGACGGGCAACCGTCAGCACACAAACAGGCAAGGAATCTTCTTTTGATAGGAATAAGGCGCTACAGAAGGAAAAAACGACAACTAAAACGACGGACACGTGCTTGTCCTGTGTCCTTCATTCCAGTGGTCGTTTTTTGCTTGTGTAGCGCGTTATTCCCATCGAATGTGCAACCAACTAGTCCACATTGCTGCCTTGCTTGCGAATATTCTTTAATGAGAAAGAAATTCGGTGGAATTTCAGGTGTAAGTGTGAACTGCAGATTGTGCCAAAACCACCTTGGTGACCCCTGACGGCCTCTACAAGTTTACCGTCATGCCTTTAGGCCTCCGTAACGCTCCTGCTACTTTAGAGTGAATGATGGATACCGTTTTGCGTGTCCTAAAGTGGAAGACGTTCCTGTGCTACCTGGATGATGTAGTTATCTTTTCGCCTGACTTTCAAACGCATCTACGTCGCCTCAAGCACGTCTTGACATGCCTCACTAACGCAGGCCGGCAGCTCAACTAAAATAATGCACCTTCGCTGCTCGTGAACTAACAATTGCAGGTAACGTTATGTCGAAAGACGGTGTATGCCCTGACCGCTCGAAACTTCGTGCCTTGAGTGAGTTTCAAGAACATTCCACCATTAAGGAACTTTACAGCTTCCTAGGGCTCTGCTCTTATTTTAGGCGTTTCATGCGCAACTTTGCCTCATTTGCTGCCCCTTTGGCTCAGCTGCTTGACGCCAATGTCGATTTTTCGGCTTGATCATCCGCATGCGACGACGCCTACAACACCTTGCGTCGTCTCCTCACGGCACCACCCATCTTGCGCCATTTCGACCCGGCGGCCCCGACTGAAGTTCACACAGGTGCCAGTGGTATTGGCCTCGGTACAGTGCTCGCCCCGCACAAATCTGGATTCGACGATTATGTCGTTGCTTATGCCAGCCGCCCGCTTACCAAGGCTCAGTCTCACTACTCGCTGACTGAAGAAGAGTGCCTCGCCATTGTGTGGGCCTTAGGCAAAATTTGCGCTTACGAGTACGGCCGTCTTTCGACGTCGTTATGGGTTATCACGCCATTTGTGGGCTTTCTTCACTGAAAGATCCTTCCGGCCGCCTGGCGCGATGGACGGTGCGTCTTCAGGAACATCCGAATCGTCAACCAGTCGGGAAGAAAGCATCGGGACGCCGACGTCTTGTCTCGGTCCACGCTCCCCGCCGAACTTGCTAGCCTCTGCGACATCGAAGCACCTGCGCCGTATCCCACCATCAGAGACCTGCCTTCTGAACACCAGCAACGATCCCTGGATTCGTGCTCTTCTCGACTTTCTCTCCGACCCATCGGCGGTTACACTATTCCACGCGCTGCGCCAGTGTGCTTCACATTTTGAGATCAAAGATAACCCGCTTTAAATACGTAATTGTCATTCTGATGGACGATAATCGCTCTTCGTCATTCCTCGCCACCTCCGGTCTTATATCTGCTCATGTTTTTACGCTGATTTACAGTGCGGTCATGCGGGCCTTTTCAAGACTTACACGGACCTGTGCCTCCGCTACTACTGCCATGGCATGTACAATTTCGTTTTCAAATACGTCTGTTTGTGCCTCGACTGCCAACGCCGCAAGGCACCCACTAACCGTACTGCTGGTGATTTGAAGCCGCTATCCTGTCCACCTCGCCCTTTCGAATGCATTGGCATCGATTTATATGGGCTCCTCCCGTATACTGCTTCTGGCAAACGATCGATCATTGTTTCCGTCGATCACCCCACGAGGTATGCTGAAACCACCGCGTTCTCTGCTGCCACGTCACAGGATGTGGCATCCTTTCTTCTGTGTGTGTTCATCTTTCGACACGGTGCCCCTCGTTAACTCCTCAGCGACAGATGCCGCGTCTTGCTATCTGATGTCGTCAAAGCTTGGCTCCGTGAGTGCAACGTCATCCATCAGACTTGCACCGCTTACCACCCTCAGATCAACGGCCTCACTTAACGCTTTAACCGCACTCTTAGGGTTATGCTGGGTATGTACGTACGTCGGTTCGAACCACGCGAACTGGGACCTTATTCTCCCGTGTATTACGTTCGCGTACAATACTGCTACGCAGTCTACAACAGGAGTTTCTCCTTTTGTTCCTCCTTTATGGCCGACATCCCTGCGTTTTCGTTGATACTGTTCGCCCCTACCACCCTGACACATCTGAGTGCATCAACGTTTCCGAAGCCGCCAGGCACACCGAAGATTGCCGCCAGATGGCCCGGTCGCTCACGACAGCTACTCAGCCCCTTCAAAAAACCCGCCACGATGAAGATCAAACTCCCCACCATTTTCACGCGGCTCTCTTGTCTGGCTGTGGATACCTCCCAGTACTACAGGCTTCTCCCGGAAACCGTTTGCTAAATATCAAGGGCCCTATCGCATCTTGAAGCAGACATCTCCAGTCAACTATGTTGTTGAGCCCCTCACATCGTCACCCGATCTCAGACGCCGCGGCCGTGAGACTGTCCATATCCAGAGCTTCAAGACATACTACGACCCCGCCGTCTTGTCCGCCCCTTAAGTCGCCAGGATGGCTCCTCATCTGTCCGAGGGTCATTGTAAGGAAGACGACGGGCATACGCGCGAGCCGCATGGCCATCGCCTGCTGGACGCTCCTGGCTGAAGTAGCTGACCTCAGACTGCTTTTGGCTCTGCTCTCGTTAAGAAGCTTCTCCGGATAAACCCCAGCTTACACATGAAACGTTTTCTTGCTGGAGAAAAGAAAATAAGCGTAGTTTCAAATACCTTCCGCTCTACGAAACTTGCGCGCGCCATTCCGAATGAACAAACATGGTGCACGCTATCTTCAAAATACCTTGCAAAATTTACGCCACATGCACTAGAGGTATTTGGGTCGGAGTGAGTAAAACTTCACCAGGAAAAACATTGCACTCCTGAGCCGCCCAACCTGAGCAGTGAGCGCTTTGGCACTGACTTCTCTTTCCTTCCACCTGTTTCAGTTCATTGCAGGAGCAGGTACGAATATGTACATTAGGTACCGAAACTTCGATAGTGACCCCCAGAACCGAAACATTGTGAAGTGCACCATGGCCAGCCTAGTTTCCATGAATAACGAAACTCAAAATGCAACGTACCGGACGAAATGGTACAACATGAGTTCGCAGAAGAGGTAAGTTGGCTTGGCTTCGAAATGGGTGAGATTCTCATAAATTTCACTGGTAAGCGTTATGCTAGGAGGCGGAACTTAAGCAGTGGCGAATGATGTAATAAAGAAGGCTCGCTCTTTTGTGGCAGCGATATTCTGCCAACAGTGCCAGCAGATGCGTTAACACTCCTTGAACGCAGGTTGGTTAGTTGTTACTTTATTTCTTTATTTTATTAATTTACTGAATACTGCGGACATGCTGTATGTCCAAGCAGGACAGGGGAATACATACTGGGGGAAAGCAAAGAAAGTACGGAATGGTAAAGGAAAGCTGCACCAGAAAGAAAAAATGAAGGCTGATACAAAGAAACCACTGGACAGATGAGCGCGTTTTTTATTTTAACGAAAACATCTGGAGGCTTGATATGAAAAACTATCGAAGGCACAAAGGAGCGAGTAAGCAGAGCAATTCATTCATGCGTCTATTCGTTCATGAAAAGCTCTAAAAGCTTCAGTTCCAGACCCCAATGACTGGTAATGAAATGGGGAATCTAAAATAGAGTGTTAGTGGGAGCCCATACGTTTGCCGTACTTCTGCAGGGTCTTCCAAAAATATTTTCTCCAGGCAGCTCTTATATTCCGCTGGTTAACATTGGCCACACAGATTGAGGAGGGCGACAATCTTGCTCCTGTCTTTCGCGACTACGATGCCAGCTGTAAAGTTTATGTTGCGCATGCTTACTTGCTCACTCCCTGGCACGTTCTCAAGCAGCATCATCTGCAGTGAGCTGTTTTTTCTGCCCCTCCATCTATTTCTTCCCGACGTGCAACTACTTTGGCAGGTCTTTCTTCGCTGCGACAGAGAATGAGAGGCCAGGGCTTCCTTACGTATCGCCTTCTTCAAGGGCATCATGTGTACAGTGATAAGCAGAGCAGGTGCGCAGCAAGTAATGTAAAGTAGGAAGTGCGCGTATCTACAGCCTTCACGCCTCTATGACGAAATTCGGAGGTCGTGGACGGCAAATGGCTGTTTTTCATCTGCTTTTTTTAAACCCTCATTCACAAAAACTGCAAAAATAAAAATGTCATCCCCTACGCTCCTAGGTTTCGGTGACTGTTGCCATCTGTCATTTATGTCATAAGCAGCACCTCTTTCCATTCTTCAGAATAGTTCATCGAGTGTCTCTAATCTGGCAGTCGTTATGCCGTGGGTCGCATAAGAGTGTTCTCGCACAGCTCTCGCCCTCACTGTTCGATCACGTTCCTACGTGGCACTCGCGGTAATACAGGACGTAATAAATCCGCCGCTATGAACGAGGATGGCGCTAGTGAGCTCTCTCAAGATTCGCTTACACTACACATAAATACCCCCAAAAAGCAGAAGACTGGGCAGCCGTAGATGGCTGCGTTGGTAGAGCACCGGACGCGAAATTGGATGGTCGTGGGTTCGGAATCTATCGACGCCATATAATACTTTTTCTTTTGCTTTTGGTAATGTCCCATTGATAAAAACTGCAAAAAATAAATAAAGACATCCCCTATGCCCCTTTGGTTTCGGAAACTGTTGCGTTCCGTCATTTATGCGATAAAGAGCACCCCTTTCAATTCTTTTGTCTTTCTATGGCTCTACGTAGCATTAAGCTTCATGTCAAGGTAAGAATTAGCTGGAAGAAGGCCATTTTTGGTATCGGAGTCAACTGCTGCGCCGCTCTGAGGAATATTGCCGTAGCGCTAATCACTCTATTGGCGCCATCATGCGGATTAGATTATGCTAGTTTTCATCTGAAAAGTCTCTAGATATACTTAACGGCCCCTGGTTTCTTGTAGCCTCTATCCGTAACGATAAAAGTGCGTGCTATACTTTTATTTCGAACAAAATGTATTAATATGCTTGAAATGCAATACGATTGCTTTCTAAGCATTGTAGGAGTAATATTTTCAACATCGTTATAAATGCATCAAAAATAAAACCTCTGCCCGGTTGGTATATTTATACACTAAAAATATAATAAATATACAACAGATATATTCTATTACCTTATAAATACACTAAAGTGTGCAATTAGTACATAAAATGCATTTACTTCGGCTTAGAAAAGGTGTACTAGTCGGATTTAGCAGATCTGACCGATCAATGTTGTGAACAGCAGAACTAATGACTTAACCAGCTATAAGCGTGAGGAGCCAACCTAAGAGAAAACACGTTGCCATCAAGAAGCCTGACAATGCAAGGTTACGGGACTTGAATAGGAAAGATGTCGGCACACCGCAAATGCCGTAACAAAATGACGTCCGCAAAGAGGAACTGCCCCGACAAACGTGCGGTACTACTTTTGCTGTCAGGAAGGATGAAAAGGAAAGTGCACCGGCCTGCCCACTGGCTAAAGCTGTGCCACGACCGCTGCCTCGTGCTCAAAGTAGGAGTCGAAAGATAGGACCGGAAAGACGGGGAAAGGATGGCGGAGTTCTTCAAGCACTCCGCCATACAACAAGTAAATTTAATGTCTTGGGTCCATATAGGACCCGTAGCAGATATTAAATCGGAACCAACCAACCACTCTTACCGCGAAACGTGATCCTCACCGGGCAAGATAATGTGCCGTCTTTCAGGGAAGGGGGGGGGGGGGGGCTATATATAAGGCAAGCTATGGATCCGACAAACTTGATCCTCAGCTTGCCTTATACATACACCCCAAAAGGCGACACATTATCTTGCCGGGTGAGGAATTTTTTGCACAAAGATTATGGACCCCCAAATTGTCGCACAAGAGTCGCAGTGGTCGCGTACGAATCTGGAGGCTATCTAAAACCGAATTGCTAGTTGTAACTTCCGTCAGGCATCGGTCAGGAGTAGAATTGTGAACCAACAAATACATGGGCGTCTATGGCAGTCGGTCGGCCTTGCCAGTCGGGGTCCTTTTCGCTGGAATTTTGGGGACCAAAGGTGCGCATGGCGCCCTTGGCGGTATAATGCTATCACGCTGTGCACACGTAATTTAAACAAGTGGGGACCGCCTTTCTGCTAGAAGTTACCATAAACGAAAGGCCGACAAAAAAGGAAAGTTTTCACTGTTCTCCGAAGCATGATTTCCAACACTAGGTTGTTCCACGACAGCTTGAAGTGTGTTGCAAATAAGTTTAAGAAGACTGCCCATTTCTTAGAATTGAAGTATACATTGGACGAATTAATTCCGTATTTACGAAAGCACACTTTAAAAATATTGTCAACATGCAAATGCGGTTTCCTGAAATGGAATTTCAGCACTAGATTGTTCTACAGCAGCATGAAGTGTGCTGCAAATTAGCTTAGGCGCACAGCTCATTCGTTAAACTTGAAGAGTACTTTGGACGAATTAATTTAGTGTTTACGAAAGTACATTTTAACTACATTGCCAACATGCAAATGCTATTTGCCTTAACTCGATTTGGAGCACCAGATTGTTCAACAGCAGATCGAAGTGTGCTGCAAATATGTTTAAGCGGACAGCTTGTTCGTTAGAGTTGGAGTATACTTTGGATGAATTAAATTAGTATCTATGAAAGTACGCTTTAAATACCTTGACACTATGCAGATGCAATTTCCCGAAACGTGATTTAGAGCACTAGACTCTTCAGCGGCAGCTTGAAGCGTGCTGCAAATATGTTTACGGGGAGAGCTGATTCGTCAGGATTGAAGTGTACTATGGACGAATTAATGTCGCATTTACGAAAGTACACTTTAAATACATTGCCCGCGTGCAAGTGCCATTTTCCAAAACGTGATTTTGAGCACTTGACTGTTGTACGGCAGCTAAAAGCGTGCTTGAAATATGTTTAAAATGATTTGGCCGTTTGTTGAAATTGAAGCGTACTTCAGACGAATGAATTTAACATTTACGAAAGTGCACTTTTAATATGTTTACAAAATGTTAAACCCGCATACATATTTTTTCAAGTACTTGAAACGTGCTCGAAGCGTGCCTTAGGTGACCCATTTTTGGAAAATTTTATGAATATATTTCGAATACGCGGCCTAAAATTTCAGGAGCCTATTTCCTGCATATTTTAGTGCCTTCATGAATACAATATATCTTTCGAATACAATATATACTGCGGTATATTCAAAGCGCATTAGTTTTCGGTAGCAATATATTGCTATATGTATGCCGTATTTGTCTTGCGATAAATGTTTCCGGTTCAAAATCCTCCACTGTCTTTCTTGTTTTGTAATGCTATGGCAGCACCCAAATTATGTACTGGATGTTTCAGAGAATAGTCGAAAATTTCTAAATTTCTAAAATATGAAGATCAAAAGAGAAGGGAGTGCCTTTCAGGAGAAAACTATAAGGCCCGACGGATGTCAGTAATAAAATCTGGCTATATAGGTAGTTAACCAAGTAAAAAGCACTGAATAAAATTCCAGTTTGCAGAGTCTTGCGGTTATCGTCAACGGTGAGTTCAAAGCCGCAGAGAATACTGTGTAGTATCGGACTTCGAAACCAAGAATGTCATTCTCTAAAGCCCTGAAGCACTCGCAAACACACTTTTTTTCTGCACTGAGTCGAATCTCACGGCATGATGCGCGCAGCTTGATCAGAGCAAATGCAACATCAGCTGGCGCTATGTCCAGTGGATACGGCGCTTCGAACCGCGTGTGATATTATACCACGACGTGCAGCTCTGCTTACTTCGTCGCTTAATTGCAAGAATAAGAATAGTAATCAACACCTGCACGGCCGTTACATTTGAGATTGACAGAGAAATGGAAGCACATGAGCTACAATAGGCTCATTTACATGAACCGGACAGCGCGGGTTGAGTCAGGGGATCGAGCTGAGTAGACTCGATCCTACCGGGTTGACATGAACCCGCTCCTGACCCGCGAGCGGCGATAACGGCGGCGACCCTCGTCGAGAACATCAACTAGCAGACGGCATCCGGTCCCAGATTCACTTCCTGCTTCCTCGAGCTCCGTTCTTTTCACCGTGCTGAGTTTCGGTTGAGTGTGAGAACGAATGTGACGAGGGCCATGTTCGTCCTTATCCGCCAGCTGCATTTATGGCTGTACTGATGGCGTGCATAACCTTGCACAACGGAGGAATTGCGTTCGCGTTTTCACGTCACCAAGCTCGCTGCAGGCGTGTACGCAGCATTGTGACCCGCAGCCTGTCAAGCCTCAGCACCGGCTGGTTCCTCCATAAAATCGCCCTCATGCACGGTGAGTTATGGCATTTACACTTACATTTCCGAATAGAAACATATAGTCCACGAGCGCTAATATTATATGGCCGGTAGTCTGCTGTAAACCTACGAACGTTGAGGCTCTAACCGCGCAAACATCGTCCGAGAATGCGCAGGCGGAGCTTTAGCGTTCGCGATTCACTCGCAGAGGGAAATCACTTTCGCATCCACCGGGCATATCTGGTCTCATTTAGTGTGTGTTTAATGTACATATTGTATCTATGTTCCAGGACTCAACTGCTTGGCACCGCCACCAAAAAAGAAAGCCTGTTGGATGAAGAGGCGCTCTAGTGACTGGTGGGTCAACGTTCTCTGCAGCACCTATGACGATTCACATTGACTTGAAAACTTCAGTATTTCACGGTCAAGCTTTTGTGATCTTGTGATTGCTGTCATGGCCTTCATGCCACCTGCTGATAATTAGGTCAGGACACATGTGCCAGTAAAAAATGTGTTGCTATTGCTCTTTACAAACTGGCCGGTTGCTGCAAATACCGTGTGGTTGGAAACCAGTTTGGAGTGCATAAGAGCACTGTAATGAAGTTTATCTACTTATTCTACAAGAGTGTGAAGGAACATCTGGCCAAAAATATGCCCCCATCACAGCAGGCTGCTAAGATTCCTCAAGCGGAAGCTTTGGACATCATACAATGTACAGGCAGTCGTTGATGTTCAATGATTGTAAGCTGCCTTCACAGCTATTAAAGCACACTATGCTTCTATGCATATAACAATACGTGTTATTACATTGGTGTTTTTGTACAGCAGTTTTTTGAAGAAAATATTAAGGAAATTACACTTCACTTTTCACTATATAAATTGCCTCATTATTACATCATTTGTTACAAAGTATGTGCTAGTTAATACCACATTTGGCAAGAATTTATTCAGCAACAGACGGGTCTCACTTATTTTATTTTTGACTTTATTCACTTTATGACCAAACAAATAATAGATTCATTTATGAAGGTACTGTCTGTTACAACGCTGGTTCTAAATTATCCTGCGATGGCCCTAAATGACTATACTTGTCATTTTCATTACAGTTCAGTTATATATCTGATGAATGGTGCAGTTGTCAATTGGCTTGATTGATATGTCACCATAAAGCATTACAGTGGAAGGCAGAAAGAAAGGCACATATCATGCAGTCCTCTGGATGATTTTTTTTTCTGTTTTTTTGAACTGCACTATCTGCATATCAGAGTATTCGGTAACCAAATATTTTGTGCGTATGTGGTCTAACAATCCCTTTCCCGGGTTTCATTAATCAGGGGGTCTGTTGCTGTATAAGCACAAGACCTGCATAGAGATAGCTTTCATTATTTGCTGTTCTGTTTCATGCAGGTTTCTCAATGTGTCATGCCTTGTACCCCGCAGTGGCCATAATGCCACAGCTGTAAAGATGTCAGAGTTATGCCGGAACAGTGAAGACTTGCTGCTCTAAGGTGTCCGCATGTTTGAAGGAGAGGCGCTCCCCTTGATGCTGTTAGCAGGTCCCGCATACCCTCAGCTGCTGTGGATTCTAAAAAAGTTACACAGGCAGCCTTTCTGTCACGGATCTCCCCGGAGAACACTCGGACAGAAAGAATTGTCTAGGCGACAGGTGCATCCACACAGACGCACATTTAATACACCCTACGTGACACACACACTTGCACACAAAACTAAGAAAACTAACACAAAACAGACTATAAATACACACAACCCGGGAACACTGCTACCAGCGGCTACTACTAGCGTTCTACTGTTAGTGGTCGGCGTTCGTGCTCACGGTTCATTCGGTGCGGCTGCAGCGTTGTATGGGTCCAGTAGCCGGCGTCGAGGTGGTGTTCGACGTGCTTGGGCTGGCATCATACAGGCTCCCGGTCCAAACGCCCGTGGAGTTGATGTCGTTGTTGTTGGCGTTGCGGGCACCACCCGGATGGGTGGCAATAGCGCTGGAGACACACCTGGCCGTAGCAGGTGGTAGCATCCTCCGTTGACTCCCCGGAACGGGCTCAGGAACGGCAGGAGGTCCACGATGCGAAGCCGTACAACGCGAGCTCACCGGAGCAGTAGCCGGCGTCGCTCACTTCCAGCCGAAGCGTCCCTGACTCACCGGAGCCTCCGCTTCTCTGTTCCCCCCCCCCCCCCCCCGCCCCCGTGCCTCGTTTTCCCTCGGCCTTTTATAGCCTTGGCGTTAGTCCAAGTAAGCCTTGTCTTCGTCTTCTTCTCATCTCCACCAATCATCTCTCTCCACCTCACCGAATGCTTCTCCACAAATCATCTCTCCCTCTCACCGAATGCTTCTTCATCTTCTTTATTCTTCGGTTAATCCACGTCGTCTTCTTCCCAGCTCTTTCCTTCAGAATTTTATTTTAGACTCCTTATTATATGTGAGAAGGGCCCCCTCAAGAGTTTTTCTATGAAAAACTGGTCACGTCATCCTCATCTTCAAGCCATCCAGCCAACTGACTATCTTCTGTGGAGATTCTGGACCCAGCACACAACACGCTGCGCGATGTCCAGTACACACCAAAAGCACACCACTATCACAGCACACCAAACTGCGTTTTCGGAACACTAACACACCACTGCCGTTGTCCGTATAGAGTCCTTATAAACATGCTGGTGTCCACAACACACTCTCTTGTATAATCACATAACAACAACAACAACAACAACAAAAAGATGCATCCAAGAAATACCTAGCACGACAACAACAAGGTACATCCCACAGATACCGAGAGCTGTTTAGCTAGGTCTATCTGTATGCAAATCTAATTTGTAACATATGGCCTCTGTTTTGCTTGGCCTATCCGAAAACATCTCCCCCTTGATTTGGAGTAGAGCTGTGATCGTCTGTCTTCAAATACATTGGGCTTCATTAGTACCTCATCCCCTCTTGCATTTTTCATCCCACCGCACGTGGGCACCTCGGCAACATCACCTGTCCCCTCGGCCCTTATTTCTTCAGCATATTTACATGGAAAACCTTCTTAGTGTCATCTATCAAGAACTCATAATCCATGTCCTTTTTTTTCCGCGTCACAAAATACGGGCCCTTCCATCGCATCAGTAGCTTATTATGATCCGTGGGTAGCAGGACGAGAACCTTGTCCGGATTCAGATTCCTGTGAGTGGCTTTCTTGTCATAGTATCCCTTATAGCGTTCGCGCGCCATTTCCAGGCTTTGGTGTGCAAACCTGCATGTTTCTTCCCACTTGTCCCGCAACTCAAGAACGTATGTGTATGTTGTCTTGAGATCTAACGCAATCTATTGGCCCACAGCTCCTTGAATTTTGTAAGTGGACCTCTAACAGTTCTTCCATACAACATCTCGAGGGGCGAGAAACCAAGACTCGTTCGCGGTACTTCGCGGTAAGCGAACAAAAGAGCTGGCAGATATATATCCCAATCAGTAGGTCTCTCCTGGCACATTTTCTTGATCATATTTGAGAGTGCCATTGAACCGCTCTACGAGTCCTTACACATGGGATGGTATGGCGTTGTTATTAAGCGCCTTACTGATAAAAGTCGGTTAACCTCCTTCATTAGTTGTGACGTGAAGTTCGAGCCCCGGTCACTCAAATTTTCCCTCGGGAATCCATAACGCAAGACAATCTCTACAAGACCACCCGCCACTTGGATACTGTCCTCAAAGGAATAGAGTCAGGATAACGAGTGGCCACGCCAACCAGATTATGCACATATCTATTGCCTTTGGCGCATGCTGGAGAGATTGGCCCCACAATGTCAATTGCCACTCGTTGGAATGGTAAGTCGATGGCTGCCATCTTGCCCAGAGGTACGGGACCAACTCTTCCCTTCGGAACTGTGCACTGGCACACGTCACATGAGCGAACAAAGCGTTTAACGTCACTCTGGACGCCTGGCCAGAAGAACTCCTCGGTGATCCTAGACACCGTTTTTTGAACACCCTGGTGTCCGGCCGTAATGGCGTCATGTCTTAAGCGTAGCACTGTCTCTCGCATATCTCTCGGTAACACCAGCTGTTGGACCCGCCTTCCTGAGCTAAATATGCATTCCCTGTGCAGAAGACCATTTACGAATTGATAGTCTAATGACGTACGACTTTTGTCTTTTCGCTTGAGTGAATGAAGCGCACAAAAGACACGGCACATAGGCAAAGACGGACACGCCTGTGTCCTGTGTCGTGTCCGTCTTTGCCTATGTGCCGTGTCTTTTGTGCGCTTCATCCACTCAAGCTATGAACCAACTTGCCCAAGAACGTGTTCTACTACAATATTTTTTCACTTTTTTTCTCGACTCTTTCGAAACAGGCCTTCAAGCTCGGGTCTTCTCTTTGCCTAACTGCAATTTCACCCGGTGTTACCCTTAGGTACATTGTAACAGAAGTAGAGACTGGACGCTGCGTTACTCGGGCTGTCGCTTGAGATCTTGCCTCCATTGTTTACGAGAAACTGACTGCCCCCGTCTGAGCTGTCGCGGGCCTTTCCTCCTTTGGATGTTCTTCAACGTCGAGCATCCTCCACTTGGTATCGGTGTCTTGGACACTTCTTGCACCCGTAGTTTTTCCCAAAATGAGATTGTAGATGGGTTGGTCTACGCATTTTGCCACTACCTGCCCCGTATAATATGGCGTTGACACTAGAATCCTGGCTTCAGGAAGGTACCTTACTGTGCTATCTACAAGAGTGACGGCCGACGCTTCCCCTGTAAGATCCTCGTCCTTTACCTGGCTTCTACGAACCAAGACTGTGTTGGCTGCGCTGTCTCGACGCACCAATATAGGACGGTCCCCTATTTGCTTAGCCACCAGCGGCATTGCTTCTTTCGACTTGGGTGTTCCACTCAATGCCTCATTCTCCAGCGGCGTTTGCTCTCCTTTCAGCTGTGGAACTTCGGGTGGCGTGACAAGTTCTACCCTAGAGTTGACAACGCATGCTGCTCGGTCCTGAGTTCTGTATCGGCGCTCATTCAGAGTATGACACCTCCTCTTACAACCTTGACACACAGCCTGTGTTTTTTGGGCAGCGCTACTAGTCCGACAGTCAACTGCACGGTGTCCCACCTTGCCGCAGAGAAAACACCTTACTGGCGCCTTAGATGCCCCGCCATATGCTTTTGGTTTTTTCCCATCTGTCTATAGGACCTTTTGGGTTTCCTCCTTTGCCTTACTCAAATTTCTCCGCTTTTGAGCCTCGAGGAATTGCTCTGCAGTGTCGGCGAACTCTTCCAAAGAACACAACTTCCTTTCTTTCAGGAATAGCGCCAGCTTTGAGCTGCAACATGGTAAAAATTGCTCTGTGACCAGCTTGTCACGCACCCCTTCAAAACTCTTTTCTTTGTTTGACATCTCAAGCCACCTATAGAAATAATTGGTTAGCATGCAGGAAAACTGCTTAGCGGTTTCAGAATCCTCAGGTTTCGCGGTGCGAAATCTCTCACGAAAATCCTCTGCTGTAAGCCTGAACCTTTGTAGGGGTGCCTTTGTGACTTTCTCTTAGTCCATGGAATCAGTAGCAGGCATCCTTCCAAACACATTCAGCGCTTCTCCGAATAAACACATACTTAATGCCGTGGCCTATTCATTGCGCTCCCAGCCTTGCCCCAAACTTATCCTCTCAAATCGTTGCAGATATGCGTCCAGATCTATTTTTTGTGATCAAAGGGAGCCATCAACTTCCTTGGACAAATTCTGGCCGGTATGGGAGATTCTCTACCCGCTAAGGAACGCCGATCACTGTCCGTGATCTCCTCATATCCTCCCGCGACATGCGCCTGTTTCCACAAAAGAAACTCCTCCCGTTCTGTCCTTCTTTTTTCCTGTTGTTCCGCCCCGTGAGCTCTTCTAGCTTCTCGCTCTTCTGCCTCGCAAGCGTCTGCGCGTGCTTTCGTCCTTTCTTCTCTCTGCCTATCTACTTCCTCTCTCTGCCTCTCTGCCTCTTCTTTCTGCCTATTTCCCTCCTCGTAGAGACGCATTGCCTCTTCCTTGCTTAACCCTAGCTTGAGCGCCAGTTCTAACGTTTTTGCCAAATCCATACTTTCTGACGTCGAGAGATTGAAACGATCCGGGACAAGGCAAAAAAAGAAACAAGGAAATGAATCCTGGCACCGGCTCGCCACTTATCTTTGTGAGGGATCTCCCCGGAGAACACTCGGACCGAAAGAGTGGGTTAGGTGACAGGTGCACCCACACAGACGCACATTTAATACACCCTACGTGACACACACACTAGCACACAAAACTAACAAAACTAACTCAAAACTCAGACTATAAATATACACGACCCAGGAACACTGCTACCAGAGGCTACTACTAGCGTTCTACTGTTAGTGGTCTGCGTTGGTGCTCACGGTTGGTGCGGCTGCGGCGTTGTATGGGTCGAGTAGTCGGCGTCGAGGTGGGTTCGACGTGCTTGGGCTGGCGTCATACACGCTCCCGGTCCAAGCGCCCATTGAGTTGATGTCGGTGTTGGCGTTCGGACACCAATCGGATGGGTGGCAACAGCGCTGGAGACACCCATGGCCGTAGCAGGTGGCAGCGTCCTCCGTTGACTCCCCGGAACGGGCTCAAGAACGGCAGGAAGTCCACGATGCGAAGCCGTAGAACACGAGCTCACCGGAGCAGTAGCCGGCGTCGCTCACTTCCTTTCCAGCCGAAGCGTTCCTGACCCACTGGAGCCTCCGCTTCTCTGTTCTCTCCCCCCCCCCCCTGCCTCACTCGCCCTGTCCCTTTTATAGCCTTGTCGTTTGTCCGCGTAAGCCTTGTCTTCCTCTTCTCCTTCCTCTCATTTCAACCAATCTTTTCTTTCCACCTCACCGATTGCTTCTCCACCAATCATCTCTCCCCCCTCACCGAATGCTTCTGCTTCATCTTCTTTATTTTTCGGTTAATCCACGTCGTCTTCTTCGCACCTCTTTCCTTCATAATTTTTTTAGACTCTTTATTATATGTGACACTTTCCAAGGAGGAAGAATCGCTGAATGTCTCTCACAGCACTGGGCGGAATGTTGTCGAGCAGGCTTTCGACAGGCTGAAAGATCCCCGGCGTGTGCTTTCGAAACGTTCGGACATTAGCCACAAGTTCATGCCAACTCTTGTTACTGCATACATGTTGCACAACTTTTGTGGACTGCCTTCGGAAGTATTCAGCGACTTATTGGCCGTTGTTGTGTCCGAACGTAAACACGCATTATTTCCACAACCGACAAGTCGGCCACATGACAGTGCAACACCAGTCATCAGTTAGAGACGGGCTTAAGGAGTACCTAAGTAGGGAGTTTCCGACGCGTTCAAGCACTTTTCGCGCATGACTTTGTGCAGAATAAATGGTAATGTCAGCTGCACTGACAACCACTCAAGATATTTCATCGTTCCTTATCTCCCATTCTTCTTAATTGTAATTTATCATTTTTTTTACTGTGGATTTTTTTTGTGGTCGTGTTCCTATCAGTATTTCCCTTGGCAATTTCCTTATTGTTCCTCCATACGTAGTATGCCTTACACCTATCAATTAGATTTGATAGTTGCAAATTTTTATGAGCTTTAAGGCCAGTGGTTCGGTGTTTCATAATAGGTTTCTTGGTGTGGCGAAATTCCCACATTCAAGCACATTACATGGACATGCTCAGATAAACCGAACCATTTAAAGCCGCGCAACGTGGCGCTTGAGCAGTGAGAGGTGACGATGGCCAGCTGCACCCTTGAGGACCAGGAGGCGTTAGTCGACATCGGCAGAAGTTCAGCGGAAGCCACTGGACTGAAGACCCCACCCACAATCCGCTCCAGTCTTTTTTTTACAATTAAATATTTTTTTCTCTCTCCCTCTCCTAGGAAAACTTTACAGCACGCTGTCTAGGTGGGCATTTGCTGACTTGTTTTCAGCACTGTGGGCTTGTACTTGCAGGATCGCCATTCACTGATTTTTCATTGCATGTATACTAACGTTGAAATCTTTGGATAAGGTGGAATGTCTCCTGTTGAGCAAGGTGGTGAAACTTCTAATTTTGCTATTTCTACTAACTAGTTTGTGTCCTTCTTCCTCACGTGTGTTACTCATTCCATTTTAAAATGTCGACAAATTCGATACCTCACTATGCAATGATCGCTGCAATTTGACTTGCCTAGCAGCTCCATATTATGCACAGTGCCAGTATGGCTTCACATTTTGTAGCATATTTAATATTTAGTGTTCATATAAGGCCTATATCAAGCCCACTTGTTGAAAATAGTAAGCGTTAATAATTTGTAAACTACATGCGTATTCCACGTATATTAATTGCTTCCACTCGATATTTCTACAATGAGCACCATACTTGTTTTGAAACACCATGTGCATGCGGGGTGAAAATTTTAGGAAAGTTATCAGAATTCTTCATCTCACAATTTTATGCTTTATCTCACGGTTTTACCTTGCACTTGACCTCAAGCTTTGCATATGTTCATGCAAGCCATTTATGGCTTCAGCAATGGTCTAAATAAGCACTGCATTTATGTAGCTTTTATTCCACCACTGTCCCAGGGGTGTTTATGTGGGACACAGTGATGATGCAGCCTCATGGAGTGTCTGATACCATAGCGAACAAAGACTGAGGGCTGGGGCTGGTGGAAAATTTTCCCAATTGTGACAACTTTATATATTGGTTTTACTCAGTTATATATGTGAGATATGATCACTTGTTCCCCACATATTGTAACTTATGTGAAGAGGTATTTTTGAAGCTTTGTTTCTGAAAAGTATGGTTGTTGCGTGTGATATATGTTTAGTAATGCTACTAGTCAGCCATGCAGAAAATGAATCAGGCAGTAGTGCAAAAGTTCTGACGTATTTTCGCCGCTTGCTACAGTCATCAATTGGTACAGTGTTGAGCTGTAATAGCAGGCTTGTGTAGCTAAAACCGGCGAATGTTTTGCCAATGCTACAGGTCAAACGTTTTGTATGTTGTTTTATGTCCTTCAGTTTGCATTGAAAAAACGTGGGGATGTGAAATCTGCTGTATGTGCTGCTAATAAAGTAACATGACTGCAGTGTTTTGAACAAAGAAACGTGTTAAAGTTTTGTTTATTTTCTGCATTGTGATTGAAAGAGAAAGAAGAGTGTATTTTTATGGCCCGCTTGGGAAGTTGTGAGGGAATGTTGTCCCAACAGTGAGCACGTTCAGTGAAAATACAGGCGGCTGTCAGATTCCTGCCTGTGAGGCTAGCTGTAGATTAAATGACATTTGTGGTTGATGTTGCGGTTATGTTTGGAGTGCCATAAGCGCTTGCATTGGCACTTCTGCCTATAGGGTGCTAGCATCGATTGCTTGACTGAAAAAAAATGGCCCATCAATGCTTGCGTACCCGGCAAAAAAGAATTGGACATTGATGTCATCAATTTTTTCATGGTTTCATGCTATTTGGTGAGGAACTCTTCTTGCTTTGCAAGTGAGGGCCAAATCGGCTGTTCACGACATTTGATGTCTGCGTCGTGCAGCTCTTTCGTTAACTTCGCCATTGTGCTTGGGCGCTTCCCTTTTAAAGGTGGTGTGACGAATGCTCCTCTGAAAAACAAAGAAGGTCACCAGGTTCTCCATGGCATGTTTCGAGTGAACTTAGGAAAACATATGTGCTAGCTATCAAACATTTTGTTCAGTGGAACTGTGCTGACAGCTCAAATAGTCTTACATGCGGTCGGGGTCATGTTTGCGGTTCAGCCTTGATCATTGTCATCGCTGGCATCTGGAAAAATAAGGAACTGTTTAGGTACAAGATAAACAGTCACGAAGTGCACAATACGTACATAATAGCAGATAACTTGTTTTGGCTGACTGGCAATATACAGAGACTTTGACAGTTATAGCCAGTATAGTCTAATCTACAGGCGAGTAGGTTAATATTCAACGGTGTGCGTGGCCTTAGATATGCTGGTGTTGTGGTTTCTGCCGTGAACGGCAGGCAGAAGTCGACCGTAAGTCAGGTTCTGCGCAAGTGTTTTCTACCCAAAAATCTCTCATTCGCAGCGTGCCTCAGTACCTCTAACTGTGATCGCGAAAATTGGGGGAGGGTGGGAGGCGCGAGAAGCGCTGCAGTGCACACTTTCCATTACAATATTTTTCAGTCTCGTGTAGCAAAGATACAGGAAATGTAACCGAGTTTATTTTTTGTTTATTCGCGATAGGAGAAGCTGGAGTTTGTGAATAAGGGAATGGCAAACCACTGCCCCCAGCGACTTCAGCTGGCGACCCTACGCAGTTCAGATAGTATGCGCGAGCTGGTCACCGTGGCATATATGGTTTTCATTATTATTCGAATTTAATATGCCACGAATGGCAACGGCTTGCTTTTTGACCGTTTTCAACCACAACCCACACAACTGTTTCAATCAAGGAATGCGACATTCACATGCGAAACTGGCTTTAAAGAATCGAGGTGTCTAAAAATACGTCCGACAAAGGCAGTCGATTCTCATTAATAGTACGACGAACGTCGCTATAGGCCCATGACTAAAGTCGAATACAACGTTTTTTTTCTTTATTGCCAATGTTTAAAACAGTCACATCACTCCACTAAAACACGCTAACCGTGCTCGGGTCAATGCAGAGAATTAAAACTTCTTCAAAGCGGCAATTTCATCAAACACGGGTAGCAACTCAGGTGGCTCTAGTTGTGCACGGTAAGCTTCCCGCACGTACATAACACTTTCTATAAAATTTTCTCTCACTGGCCGAACGTTTACATCAGCATTTCTAAATTGCATCCTTGCCCATAAATTATGCAGGCTGAGCAGCTTGATGAGGTCATAAGGGAAACCTCCCTCGTCACCTACAAGAAAAACCGGATACCATACGGTGTGATTGGCAGGTCTTTCTTTAACGCCCTTTGAAGGATGTCCAAATGAAGGATGTACAGAGATCCTTTGAAGGATGTACAGGGTCCCAACAGCCGATGAACACATGTTCGATCGTTTCGGGCTTTTTGCGCAAAAACACTTTACTGTCCATGGCACGAAAATTTCCTTCTTATCTAGCCATGTTTTGACTGCAAGTGTGTTGCTATGGGCTTGAGAGAAAAAGCATTTAACGCAGGGTTTTACTGGCATTCTTTTCACCCTTTTGAGAACATCCTGCCCTGGGCCTGCACAGCTTAGCTGTCGGTACATTGGTATGGGTAGCATGACATCCAATACATCTTTATACAATTTCTTTTTTCTTACTGAACTTCAATACTCTAAAGAAAAACGCACTTTCGACAAGCGAAAAGACAAGCGAAAAGCGCCAAATTCGTTTTACCCTTGCATTTCTTTTAGCGGAAGATGACACGATGTACTCGGGCAGTACATTTCGCAGATGTACTTGGATGAATGTGCGCAACAAATCATCATTCTGGTCGCGAAGAAAGATAAAACGCGACAAAAGGTGCCTCAAATACAGGTGCACAAGACCCACACAACCATTACGAAGCGAATGGAACAAATTGGTCCTGCTAGTACGTTCCCATGCGCTACGCCACACAAAAACAGCAAATACTGTATGTATTTTTGTATGTTCACACGCGACATAAATAATACCTGCAGAACATACCATATATATGTGACTAGAAAAGGATTAGCAATAGTTGCACGTGCGAACTTGGAAAGATTGCGACCGTTCCGTGCAAGCATTTTATCTCGACCACTTTCTATTTCATTCTTCCAGTATTGATCGCTGTCATCATATTGTTGGAGGGGCACATCAATATATTTCAAGGGAAGAGCTGTCCATTGTACGTTGGCAAACACTTCAAGTTGTTGATCCCACTCGCCATGCCGGAAGCCTACTGACTTGTCCCAGTTAACGCGACATCCTGCTTTATCGCAGAAATCACCCGGCGCCTGAAGAGCTTCTTGAACGCTGGCTCACTTATCGCAGAAGATAGCGACAACGTCTGCGTACGCAAGCACCTTAACTTCTCTACCCTCGAGCGTGAAACCGCGGATCCTTTCATTATGTATCAGGTTTAAGAAAAATGGTTGAATATTTAACGTGAAAAGGAAAGGAGACAATGGACAACCTTGGCTCGCCGAGGATTTTACAGTAATGCGTTCGCTAAGTCTTTTATTTAAAATGAGGTACGCCGCACATTCAGAGTACGCCATTTTGACACCTTTTGTGATAATATTCCCAATATTGATATATTCTAAGAGCTGAAAAAGGATATGATACTCGACCAAACGCATTCGCCAAATCGAGTTGCAACATAGCAACTCTACCTCCGAGAGCGTCGCAGCACTCCAAGATGCTCTCGCCACGTGTACATTGGTGGTAATGGTGCGCCCTTGATTGCCATAAGTTAGGTGTGGACCTACCACGTATTTTATAACGCCTTGTGTCCTTCTTCCAAGCACTTTAATAAAGATCTTATAATCGACGTTGGTGAGACTTATCTGCCGATAGGACCCCACCAACAGTAGCTTCGTTGCGTCGTCACACTTCGGAATCAAGACAACATGAGCCGTCTTAAATGTGGTTGGGAATTATTCCGTTTCATAAGCCTCCTTAAGCCTCTGCAAAAAAGAACTGAGCTCTCCTTTGAAAAAATTGTAGAAGACGGCGCCTCGGCCAACAGGTCCAGGGGATTTCCCTGCACTTAGCTGGTCAATCGCACATTCTATTTCGGTTACAATGATTGGCGCTTCCAATCTTTCTTTAACACTGTCATCTAGTTTGGGCATTCGTCGCCAAAATCAAGTTCTAAATCTTCTTTCTTTGTATTCTCCGTTCCCAGTAAATCTCGATATTGATAAACAAATGCGGCTTCTATAAGACTCGGGTCGGTGGTTTTCTTATTTCTGTACAGTATTTTGTGGACTTCATTTTTTCGGGCATAACTCTTTTCGTCACTCAGGAATCGCTTAGTGGGCGTCTCTGCCAGCCATAATCGCTCAGCGCGTTCTCGCACCACTGCCTCTTTATACTTATCTTCATTTACAGTTTCAAGTTTGCTTTTCACTACCTTTATCTGCTTCATACAGAAATCAGGCTTCGCACTTTCGATGTTCAGCAGTAACTTCAGCTGGCACTGCAAATCCTTTTCTTTTTGGTTTCCCTTGTGTTGCAGTACAGTTGGTCGCTCGATACGCCGGCTTTAAAGCCTTCCGAGCTGGCTGCAAAGCTACTATAACCATTCGCTGCTATGTGCGGCAATTGTTTTACATCGTTTACAAAGAAATCGTCGTCTAAGAGTTTAGCATTTAATTTCCAGAGATCACAGTTAATTTGTGACTTCCTTACTCTGGAACGCAGGCTGAACACAACGAGGCAATGACCAGAAAAATGTACATGTATAACGTCAGACCTTTAACACAAAGGTGCCAAATCCATCGATACATAAATGCTATCAAGCTTAGACTGGCTCTCACC
Source organism: Amblyomma americanum (assembly GCA_030143305.2). Classification (NCBI taxonomy): domain Eukaryota; kingdom Metazoa; phylum Arthropoda; class Arachnida; order Ixodida; family Ixodidae; genus Amblyomma; species Amblyomma americanum. The sequence goes on from JARKHS020031037.1 coordinate 81,916, forward strand.
TTGGAAATACGTGAATTTCACCTGTGTGCTTGTGGATAAAACACAGCCAACATCTATTAACTCATAACCGTCAACTAGCCCGTTCAATATGTTAACACTTTTATCTCTTACTGGCCGACCTTTGGCTCGGTCCTCTGGCCTACAAGCACAATTAAAATCTCCAAGAAATGTATTATTCCGCGCGGATTTCGGATACGGCTCTAGATTTTCAAAAAAACACCTTGCGCTCACAGTCTTTGTCTAAAGTCGCATACAACGTGATCCCGCTAGGTTGTTTGCTACGCACTCTTCCTCGCAAAGCGTATGCAAATTGCAAGCTACATTCACGACTCTCAAGGAGCTGCAAAAAGAACTTCGTCATTCTTATTCTTACATTTATGCTCTCCCACTACGACACATTGGTGTCTTCAGTCCCGGTTACGCCCGGCAAGCACCGCTGTGGCTGGTACCAGGTTGCATTCAAGCGAGGCGGCAGGCGATGCGACGGACGAAGCAGAGATACGCATTCGCTCAGTGCCTTCGCTTCGCACCAAGCGAAGAGTCTCGCTATCTGTTACCTCGATCTGCCCTTAAGTTAAGCTTGCTGTTACTCGCATTTACCCCGTCTGCGATTATGCAGCGAGCCTGCGGAAATAGAGACGTACTGCAGCTCGGTGCACGGGTGAGCAGCCGGATAGCAATAGATGTAAATGATCTGCTGCAGAGTAAACATCCGCGTAGTCAGGGAAAAACTGGGCATGCGCCTCACCCTAAGCTTTGCCTTCTCGCGAAATTTCGCGTTCCTTGCAGTATAAAAATTCTCGACACACGGGATTAAGGAAGCAATCTCGCATTTCTTCGCATTTTCGCAGAAATGCGTGCAAGGCATTTTTTATTGGAATATACTCTTGCCGCGAAGCGAGCCTAGATAATTTCATACCAAGAACCAGTGCGTTTATCTTGCCTTGAAAACTGTCCTCAGCAGCACTTGAAGTGCCTGCTGCGGACTCTACTCCAAATTCGCCTGTTTGCAGCATAGGCCTCTCCCGCAGGATGTCGAACATTTGTCAAAAGTGCTTTGAAACGGAATGCGCCGCTCCAGTTTACTCTTGCATTATGCGCTTCTAAACAGAAGAAAGGGAAAGCCAACCTAAACGTCAAGAGCTATGTCACACAGTTTCATGCCGAAGACGCGCATTACAAGTAAAGTTGTACTCACAGCAGTGAATGTCTTCAGGTTTTTCCAGCAATTCCGGAGCTGTTGTTATGACCATTTATAGCCCATGGCTGCCATTTCCTTTTCGAGGCTCTGAAGAACACACTGGTTTGTCCGGCGCTTGCTCTCGAGGGCGTCATTCACATTCTTTTCGGAAATGAAAGACAGGAGAACCGAAATTTCCTCATCGGTCCAGACAATGCGCTAGCTCACCGCTGCCATTTTCCCCGCCGACTGCTATCACGTGACCAGAAATTCGCCTTCCCACAGTTTCCCTCGATCCCTAGACTCTACTACATCCGGTTTACATGCTATCTGCCGTTGGGGTCGAGCTTGCCAACCCACCCGGCGGAGTTGACTGGACTCGCTCCCTCGACTTTCGGACCCGACTCTGCCGCGTTTACATGAACCCACTAACCGGTTTGAACTCAACCCCATAATGTAAACGCCGATAATGAAGCAGGCTGCTCGAATTGGCCCCCTTGTCACTGCGCCTGTTGCCAGTGGAATTTTAGTTTCCAACTTAGATTCCTGTGCGTCTTATTCCTTCAGTTCAGTCGCCGCACTCGCTCAGTGCACGGGGGCTGACCCGAAATGCACGAGTTCGATAGCGGCCGCCGCAGATGCTCAGTGGTTATGGCGCTCGGCTGCTGGCCAGAAAAACGCTGGTTCGTTCCCAGGCGCGGCGGTCGAATTTTGATGGAGGCGAAATTCTAGAGGCCCGGGTACTGTGCGATTTCAGTGCACGTTAAGGAACGCCAGCTGGTAGAAATTACCGGACCCCTTCACTACGGCGCCTCTTTTAACCTGAGTCGCTTTGGGACTTTAAATCCTCACAAACCGAAAACCAAACGAGTTCGATACCTGCCACAGCAGTAGTATTTCGATGTAGGCGAAATGTTAAAGGTCTATTACTGTGCTATGTCAGTGTACGTAAATGAAATCCAATTGGTCGAAATTATCTCGGGCCCTTCGCTGCGGCGTCCCTTATAGCGTGAGTCGCTTTCGGACGTTAAACCCCAAAAACCAAACCAACTCACGCTTTCAGTTTTTATTTCGTGCAGATAAAGCAGTGTAACTGCTCGGGTGTGACGCCTTTAAATGATTACTTTGCCCTGCTTTGAAAAACTAAAAGACACCGCCTTCGTCGCCGTTGCAGACTCACCTTTGGCACTGATAAACAGACTGTGGTAATTAAAATTGCTGAATTTATGTATTAGCCACGATAAGTCACGTCCCCCGCGGCTGACAGTTTGTCGGTGACAAAATATTCGTTCTCTTGCGACCTCCCTATATTTTGGAATTCTTCGAAGTGCTTCCATAAATACCTGTTTAACCAATGTTTAGCTCATGCCACCAGCCTTGAATCCAAATTGTCGCCATCGTCACCGTCGTTTCTTGATGGCGCGTACGCTAAATCTTTGTCTGCTTCGTCATCTTTACCCGCCGTCGTAAGCACGTATTATCAGAATGAAAGCAATAAATTATGAATTCCGGCGTGAAAATTCGCACTGGCAATATCGTTTTTTTTTTGGTAAACAGGAACCAGAATAAAAGGGCAAGGTGGATTTGTAACCTGTATAAGAAAGAGAATTCGCATTCAATGCCTTTGATTTTTAACCCATTATTCCTACAGCAGCTCGCGGAAAATACTCTTACCATTACTGAGAAAGTACAAACCCTCCATGCAATGAGGAACCAAGAGAGAGCCTTCAGATATAATTAGGGAGTCCATCTTACTTCGCTTGATGCAGTGCTTAATTCTTCGCTGTAATTCATTGAGCGTAATTCTTCGCTGTCATTCGCTTTTTGGATACTATTTGGTGTACAACGTTGTGAAAAAACCACGTGTCTGAGGCTTGCAGTGCTAATACATAAGAAATGCTTCTAAATTCAACATTTTGGAAACTCCTGTTAGAAATGGAGTTAACAGCCACGACGGAGTTAAGTAATCTGGCCGGATACTTTTTCGCACATTTCCCTGCTACGTACCATTAAAAAGCGCCTCTCCCTATTCCTGCCGACTCCTCTTAATGAGGTATCGAGAAACTGGAAAGGCGTTTGCTATAACTGCCTTTTCTATTGAATGGAAAGATTCAGAGCGTAAAATTTGTTTCTGTAGAAAATCTGTCGATTAGTGACAATGGTTTGTTTGCACCCCAATGATAGTGTTAGCGTCGGATTCCAAAGCTTTGCTGTCATATCAATGCGCCTATTCGCTCTTAATGAATGAAAGATCGGAGCACGACACCAACATCATTTTTACTGCATTTCCGCTCTTGTTTTCGGGGCTGCTTCTGGTCTCTTACTGGTATCTGGCCATAAGAAAAAAAAAGCTTTTTCAGCGACCGCCTTAACTTTCCGCCCTCCGTAAAGAGCGATATTAACCACGGAATAATGGATTGAGAGCTCAAGCACCGAGCCTCCTGTCTTTTGATACTGTGACTTTCCTTTCAAATATGCAGAGAAGCCGCGTTCTTTTCAGATCTGGGATCGTATACATGACTTTTTATTAAGCACCGGTAAGAAATTCCATGTTCAGTTGCCATTTTCGTCTAATATGACCACAGAAGGGAACCAAATGTTGAAATAATTAGCCTTCCCTCTTTGGCGGCTCAAGCTTTCGCCTATCTATGTGCGGTACTAATATGTTGGGATGCATGTCGTGATATGTAACCCGATCGCTCTTACCTTATTTAACAGTATTTAACATAGCGCACCGCAATCATCGTAATCATCATCATCATCAGTCTGACTACACCCATTGCAGGGCAGCGGCCTATCCCATGTCTCTCCAATTAACCCTGTTCTAATTAACCCTCCGCCCACCCTGTGCTTGCAATCTGCCTAATCTCATCCGCCCACCTAACCTTCTGCCGCCCCCTGATACGCTTGCCTTCTCTTGGAATCCACTACATTACCTTAAGGACCGGCGGTTATCTTGCGTTCGCATTACATGCCGTGCCCAAGCCCATTTATTCCTCTTGATTTCGACCAGGATATCATTACCACGCGTTTGTTCCCCCACCCACTCTGTCCGCCTCCGGTGCCTTAACATTACCCTATCATTTTTCTTTCCGTGGCTCGCTGCGTTGTCCTTAACTTAAGCTGAACCCTTTTCGTTAGCCCCCACGTTCCTGCCCCGTAGATGAGTTCCCGCAAGATACAGCTGTTGCACACTTTTTTCTTGAGCGATATTTGTAAACTGCCATTCATGATCTCAGAGAACCTGCCATATGCGCTCCACCCCATTATTATCATTGTAGTTATTTACCTCTGATGATCCGGATCAGCTGTCACTACCTAGCTACCCTAAATAGACGGATTCCTTTGCTACTTCCAGCACCTCACTGCCAAATGTGAACTGCTGTTCTCTTGCTAGACCGTTGAACACTACTTTGGTTTTCTGCTTGTTAATTTTAGACCCACCGTTCTGCTATGCCTGTCTAAACCATTGATCATGCTTTGCGATTCATACCCTGAGTTACGCAGCAAGGCAATGTAATCAATAAATCACATTTATTTAGATATACTCCGTTAACTCTTATCCCCAACTGTTCCCAATTCAGGCTTCGGAATACCTCTTGTAAACAGGCAGTGAATAGCATTGGCGATATCATGTCTCCTTGCCTGGCGCCCTTCCTTATTGGAATTTTACTGCTCACTTACTGGAGGACTATGACAGCTGTGGAGTTCCTATATATGTCTTTCAGCATTTTGACACAAGGCTCTTGTACACCCTTATTTCGTAGCCTGTATAACTGCTGAGGTTTCCACTGAGTCAAATGCTTTCTCGTAATGAATGAAGGGTATAGATAGGGGTTGATTAAATAATGCGCATTTCTCAGTCGCCTGACTGATAACGTGAATATGATCTATTGTAGAATATACTTTACTAAAGCCTGCCTGATCATTTGTTGATTACAGTGTAAGGTTTCTCTGACTGTATTAGCGAGTACCTTAGTAAATACCTTCTAGGCAACGGACAGGAAACTGATTGGTTTGTAATTTTTAAAGTCCCTGACCTCTCCATTCTTGTGATTTAAGATGATTTTTCCGTTCTTCCAAGCTTCTCGCACGGTCGATGTCATAAGGCATTTCGTATACAGGGTGGCTATTTTTTCTAGCAGAATGTCCCCTCCGAGCTTCAGCAGATCTGCTGTTACCTGATCCTCACCAGCTGCTTTTCCCCTTTGTATTACCCCTAAGGCTTTCTTTACTACCTCTTTCGTTACTGGCGGGATGACGCATTTGCTGTGCGCCACTGTCTCTATGATTAACGTTCTGATTGCACTGGCTACTGTATAGAATTGTGTAGAACCCTTCGGCTGCCTTACCTACCTTATCCATATTGCGAATGACATTGCCCTCCTTGTCTCTTAACGCATTAATCTGGTTTTTACCTATGTCTAGTTTCCTCTTGCCCGATTTTAGGTTACCTCCGTTCTATAGAGCATGCTCGGTTCTCTCTATATTAAACTTCCTTATGTCTACTACCTTGCGTTTATTTATTAACTTCGATAGCTCTACTAGTTGTATACTGTCTGTAGGGTTTGACGCCCTCATGCTTTGACGCGTCTTAATCAGGTCTTTCGTCTCTTGAGATAGCTTGCCGGCATCCTGTCAAACCGTCCTACCGCCTACTTCTACTGCGCACTCTGTAATGATAGCTTTCATATTATCCTGAACTTTATGAGCATTAAGATTGTCTTCCTCAGCTAAAGCTGAATATTTGTCCTGCAGCGATATCCTGAATTCCTGCATTTTCAATCTTACCGCTAACTCGTTAAAGGACCCGCGGAAAATACCGCTCCATTTCAGTGAAAACGAGGATGGTGTCCAGACCGGCCGAAGGAGATGTTATCCAAAAGAGCGAAGGACATGTCATGTCGTGGGAAGCCATGTGATCCCGGTGAATCTTACGATAGAGAGAGAGAGAGGAAAGCGTAGCACTACTACTACTGTAGACGCTTCGCCCTGAACATCGAGTAAGATGTAAAATGTCACAAACAGGCACAAATAATTATATTTTCGGTCCTTCTGCCTAACAAAACACAGCTTACCCGAATTTACACTCTATCCTTCTCGTTTCCTCTGTCTCACGCAGCTATACAATACGATCTGAATACAGCACTACTGGGAATGTTCTGACCGCAACGCAGTATTTTGTTCTTGGTGAGTTGGCTGCGCTGCTTTTTTTTTAATCAGAAGAAAGATTTACGACTGTGCTCGATCCATTGGGACGTTGCATTGTGGATGCGATACACACAGTTGTACATCAGCTTCGTTTCCATAGCTATTCGTGTGCCCTCGCAACCAAGTAGAATATGCTGTGGATACCAGGTGATGCTGCACCGACATTACATATGAAAGCAGATCAAAATCCTTTAAAGTCTCTTCTCTTAGATTCTTCAATGGCGTGATCAAAAACGTTCTTCTTGGGGTTTCGTTTGCAAATCTAGAGGAAAATGTCCTAGCCCTCTTGCGATGCTATCAGCCGATAGCTGAAGGCGAAGGTTTCCCGAAGCTGATGGTCCTTAGGATCCAATAAGCACTTCAGTGAACATTACAACATAGGGAGCAGCACTCGTTCAGAGATGATGCGCTGTTTTAGCGATATGCCCGTATGCTAATTCCTTGAATTCTCTTTTACTGGTTGTAAAGCCTTCAGAGTACTTTCGATATTGGGACAAAACCTGCAATGAGGCGCGCGGCGACAGCAGAGCGAAACCACTGTGTGCCCAGACGTACTAAGCATGCACTGCTGTTTCAAAACACGCTTAGATGCTTTCTTGCTCTTCCTTAAGATTTTTGTGATTTGAATTTGGGCAAGCCATGCTTGAGGATTAGATATCTCATCGTTCCTTTCAAGGACAAAAGCAAAAAAAAGCTTCTAAAGAGATCGAATGTGCCAATGAGGGCCATAACTTTCAGTGACACAATATAGTTGCAGTTCATTTACTTACCTTTATTGGAGGTTACCTCATGGTCCAGTGGGCATTGGACAGGAATTAATTATCTATATGGAGCGTAATGTCGCAATAGCAACTAATGCTATGATGCCCCAAACACAGGGTTAGAATATCTTGCGTTAAAGTTGCAGCTTTTGATACCTATAGTTTGTTTAAAACGCTGGCGTCGTTGAGAAATTTAAAAATGTATGAAAAATCAACAGGTGCTTGATCACATAAAAACAATATGTAGTGTAATGTAATAATACGGCTGCATGTGTAATACGGCTGCAAAGGAAAGCTAATCAGCTTCCACAGAAACTTCGTAGTTAAAGACGAGTTCGTCCAGGTCCGCGGTTCGAAACCGGGACCACCGCTTCACCGGAGCAGTCGCCCTATCATCTGAGATAACCGGTACGGCTAGCATATGGTAGGGCGAGAGAGAAATGATCAGTAAATCGAAGTGAGAACAATGTTGGTCAGTGTTTTAGGGGACTCCCCCAAAGTGGAGTAGTTTTGTAATAGGAGAGCAAATTACTCATTCGCTTCCACCGTAGCACAGCCAAACCGCAACAGAGGAAAGTTATACAGCTTCCACAGAAACTTCGTAAATAAAGAATAATTCATCCTAGCTGCGGTGTTCGAACCCGGGACCACCGCTTACATAGCTGGTAAAATATTTTATGGGAATCCCACAAGGCGGAGTAAATTTATAATAAGGGAGCAAATGCCTTATTTTCACCCACCCAAGCGCAGCAAAAACGGCTTCGAAGGAAAGGTCTACAGCTTGCACAGAAACTTCGTAATTAAAGAAAAAATTGGCTGTGGATATGCTCAGCTAATCCAGTGTATTCAAAGCGGAAGCTGTCGGCGTTCATTTTCTTTATTGGCGTTGGCACTGACAACGTTCTGGACGTCGATGGTTTTGAGGAAAGAAAGGGCGCATAACTTGCTTTCTGGATCAGTGGACCCCTCAATCACACTTTGGAGTACGTGGCGGTGATGAGACAGAAATGTGGGCTGCATGCATTAGCGCTGACGATGCTGTGGCAGACAAGCGGCACTGCAGCAATAGGCCGTAGCGTTCATTGGGTGACCAACCTCTCGCGATCAACCGTAAATATAACTGCCACCTGCCAGGGGAACAGGGGTGGCGCGTGCCCATCCAGTGCGCCGAACGCACTCAATGCTACAGACGCCAAGCCGCGTCTACTTGCCCGATACACCACAGCTTTCGCTCACTAACCAGGTTCAGCGGAAGTTAAACCTGAGCTAATTTTTCTTTATCAAGCTGAGGCACGGCTAGATCACGTGGTCAGGCAGCAGCCACTCCGCGGCTGTGGAGCCCCGGCTCAGCGACGGCGAAGACTTAGCTCGGCGGCGCGGCGAAGTCACGTGATCTGTTGTTATAGTAGCGGTGCCACACCACGTTGCGTCACGTGGTTCTACGCTCAGGTTTCTCGGAACCGAGTTTGCTCGCTCCTGCTAGGGCTGTAAAATTTTCGGTCTAAAATTCGTCGTTTCGGGGTTCGAACTCGGGACCATCGCTTACAGGGTTGGTTGAATTCCAATGATTAAATTGCTGCATTATTACAAATTTACTCCTCCCTGGGTGATTCCCCTAAAAAACTTGAGCAACACTGTTTCCACTTTTAGTTGTTGATCAATTCGCTCTAGCCCCACCATATGCCAGCCGTCCCGGTTAGCTTAGTTGGTAAATCGACTGCTTCGGCAAAGCGGTGGTCCTGTGTATGAACCTCGGACCAAGACTAATTTCTTTCTAACGACGAAATTTCCGAGAAAGTTGTATAGCTTTAATTCATAGCCGTATGGCTGCGCTCGGGTGTATGTCAATGAATAATTACTCCCTTATTACAATAATAATAATTGTTTTTTTTTGGAAAGGAAATGGCGCAGTATGTGCCTCATATATCTTTGGACACCTGAACCGCACCGTAAGGGAAGGGATAAAGGAGGGAGTGAAAAAAGAAAGGAAGAATAGGTGCCGTAGTGGAGTGCTCCGGAATAATTTCGACCACCTGGGGATCTTTAACGTGCACTGACATCGCACAGCACACGGGCGCCTTAGCGTTTTTCCTCCATAAAAACGCAGCCGCCGCGGTCGGGTTCGAACACGGGAACTCCGGATCAGTAGTCGAGCGCCCTAACCACTGAGCCACCGCGGCGGGGCCCCTTATTACAAATTTACAGCACCTAGGAAATTCCTCTAAGACATTTGACTAAAATACTTTTTTTCCTTAGCTATTAAAAGTTTTTTGCGTGAAATTAAAATGTGGTTTGCTGTCAGATCACAACCGTACATTTCTCGCAGGTTTGTCTTGATAGTCAGTAAGAAGTTGTGTGCAAGCAGTGTGTTCCCAATGCGTAGCCGACATGAAATAACTGCAGGCAAATGTTCACGATGTATAAATGATTTTGATTCTCCTAAAATTAGCTTTACAGAAAGCAGTTTGTTGTTTACCTGCTCTTCTCATGTAGTCTTCAGCTTATTTCTTAATTTACTGTACATTAACTTCAAACAGTCGCCGTGCGGTATGTTCACATTTTTTATTTATTGAAATCGTGTTTGTGCACTGCAGGCATTAGACACGAGGATGAACAGTTTCTAAGTAGTAGTAAATAGTGAATAGTACGTATGTCGATTAAAATTCTTCGCCATCATTTTGGAGCATTACAAGCTAAAAGAAATATGACCTATGCAATATTTTGAAAATTATGCCGTGCGCTGTGAAGATTTTTGGGTGAACAATGATACTACTGAAGTGCGTATGAAAGGACTTAGACTATTTTAAGCAGTCACAACGGCTATAGGAAAAAGCTCTTTATACCACATTTAGCGGGAAGAATGCACGTACACTTGTATTGGGAACATAAATTTCTCTGGGCAGAGAAAAAGAAATTAAAATAATATTGCACCTCCTTCATATTATTGGCAACAAAGAGTAGAATAGGCAAAATAATAACTAAAATAAAGTTGCCCAGCCCGCACCGCGCTGATAGGAACAATGAGTAGAATGGGAGAGAAAAATAAATAAAAGAACACTCACAGAGCGGCTATGACTGTAACGCGAGGTTCAGCGATAGCTGTTTAGGCGTTTAGTTTTGGAGATATTTTGCTGGCGCGCTGGTGTAGTGGTCACGTGATGCACCACTGCACTGGCAGGCGGCTGTTGCAAAAAGAGTCACCCGTAGGCGTATGAGACACATGCTTCCCGGCGCAACAGGTAGGTGCGTTACGCACCTACCTGTTACGCCCACGGCGGATGACTACGACGCAAAAGCAAGGGGCGGACGCCTAACAGCTATCGCTGTAAAATAAAATTGTTTATCCCGAAAAGGTATAAGGAACATAAAAGTATTGCGGGCAGATAAAAATAATATCATCCAGACCGCGCCGCCAATGCTATTAGTGACATCAAGTAGTGTCGGTTAGATAAAGCTAAAGAAATATAATATTGCCGAAACCGTAAGGCAAGAATAACATATATACATTGATATTTGACTTCACCGCAATACAGAAGGACAACATGACGAAAAGAAAAAGAACGTCTTTTCAATTTCAGCAAAATGTTCCCGTAACGGCTTACCGAGTTCTTCAATGAACTTAGACGTCCACCAAGCTAATGGTAGGCCGTCCACTGCGATAGCGTTCAGCAGACCAAAGATGCCAAGTAGGCAGTTATGCAGCAAAGGGATGCTGACTTTAGGCACACCCTCTAAGCTTAAGATATGAGGGTTGGAGGGATGAATAGTGGATTTATTTAGATCTGGGTTCGTGTGATCAATTTTAAAGAAAAGACTTTCTCTAGGATCTCGATGAACAGAAATGATGTATGTTTCATGAGTGTTACGCTCGCACAACGATTAGTGTTACAAAGAAATCAAGTGGCGCAATTTTATACTCATTCACTTGCTGCTATTAGTGGCTCTGCTTGGAGGTACCATACTGATAAAATATATCAGAGCTCGGTATGCGCCCAAAATTTATAAAGTATTACCTTGGAAAAAAAATCAAAAAGGTATAAAAAACGTTCCCTTAAATTTCCAAAGCATACGGTTAGCGTTGGCGATAATGTTGCTAATATGATCATTCCAAGTGAGTTTGAGGGTTACAAAAACACCAATGTATACTGTAACGTAGCAGTCAGTGCTATTAACTCGCGCCGAGGCAGCACAGAAACGCCAGCAGCAAGAGGCGCTGGCAAGCTGCAACACCACTGATAGGTGGCCAGAGCGGAACACCAGTTTGTTCACAAAAGCCACCACCGTGGCGTGCACGAATTGCGTGCCTAGCAGCCGCCGAGCGGCTATTGTTGCAAACGCAGCATTATGCACCTCTCTTGGAAAAAGCCTAGGCCTGATGCTTTAACGAAATGGAGAACAAAAAGAAAACAAAACTGGGTAACGCGTGGCAGTTATCCACTAAATACCTCGCGAGAAGTAGGGCTTTGTCCGCACTACTTGGACGATCTCAGGTCTCTGCTGACGGCGAGTAGTCCGGGAAACCCCCGTCCGGAAGAACTTTATAGCTTACGTCGCTTAGCTGACTGAGAACTCGGTAGGGGCCGAAATACTGCTTTAGCAGTTTTTCGGAAAGACTGCGGCGTCGAATTGGGTTCCATACCGACACTTTGTCATCCGGGGCGAACGTCATCAGTCTGTGGCGGCGGTTGTAACGTCGGGCGTCACGGCCTTGTTCGTTCAGGATGCGCACTCTCGCATGTGATCGAGCTTCTAGAGGTCAAAATTAACAGCAATAGGCTACTTCTTAGCGATTCTAACTTCTCGCGCTTTTGTACCTTTGGCCTTCACTTGAGAACGCTGAGATCTATGTATACGCAGCACAACTGCATATCACTATATATCGTTCAGCTGCTGTGCTGCGCACTTTCCTGTGTCCTGTGTGATAAATACGCAGAGGACCATTATAACCACGGTCGTTTAGCGCACTCCATAGGCGGTTATATCTATGCTGTCTATGAAGAACATTTATTGCTTTTCTGTGTTTGCAAAAAAGAATCAAAGCCTTTGGATCAGTCCATAGAGCACACAGTGCACAGGATCTGCGTGCCTATATTTTCAGCAAAAGAAGCATTGCATGTGGTAGAAACCTCAGGGTGGACCGGCTTGAAGAAGTGTCAAGAACACTAAGCCGCTTAGCCTTCTTTGCTGCATGGAGTGCTCTAAAAGGAGGAGCACGCAGTCATGGAGCGACGCGGAGTCACGTCTTTATGCTGTGATCACATATTGCGTGCCATACCACGTTCTGTGATGTGGATATCCATTTATTGTGAGCTCAGGTATGCGACAAAAATAATTATTCCTAAGCTAATAAATGCCATCAATAAGGTGTAATAAATCGTGCAGTACATTCACTGGGCGTTCAAGATGGCCATTATCCTATAACAATTTGCGCGTACTTGTGTTCCTTGGACGAATAAATTTGTGGGCGCTTTTTCTAGGAAATTATACACTTGAGAAAACAAACAACTACACTTTCAACTATACGGACGGCAGATGTGCAGTGGTATTCATGCCTCACTGGGACAACGGTAAGTGATTAGCTCTATAGTCACAATTGTCAGCGAATTGAACTGCCTAAGGAAAGGATAGTACTGCTATAGAAATACCTGAGCAATTTTGTACAGCATACAGTCTGCCCAACTCTGTAGGGTAAAGTGATAACGTTAACACGAAGAGACCCATAAAGGAGCGTGCATTATCAAGAGGTTTGAGTTTTTCTATCCTAGCTGATATATGTGGCAGGAAAGATACTTCGGGAGCAAATGATAAAGAACCCAGGAAATGAAGACGCTCTCAGGGTCACCAGACAGTGCCCTATGGCGAAAATTGGCCGATGTCTATGGCGGCAACGAATTCTGCTGACTCATGATGCAAGTAATAATAAGCGGTGGGAAACTGCATATTCCAATGTCCTTTTGAGTCTTCATTTCAGGTTTGTGCTTGAGAAGGCGGAGAAGAAAGAAAAATCAGCCGTATTTCAACAGCTTGATGCTGCTCCCTTCTCCCGAAATACATTGACGCGATACCACTAAGAACAGTTTCTCAACATTCACCGCATGCACCACGTGTTCTATTAATTGTGTAAAGAAGTGAAACTGAAAATGATTCCCTATGGAGCTTATGTATATATGCCAAACAATCAATGTTCAGCAAGACAATACCTGAAAGTGGTACTTCGTTGTATTTAGTCGAAATGAATTATTTTACAAAAAGAAACTACACAGAGTAGATGCATTCGCTAAGATTCAAAATAATGCAAATATATAGTAGATAAACATAAAAAAAAACACATGCACTCTAAAGAACAAGCAATGTCTAATAAACATTTATGTTTGTGCACAAGAACGAGCGAACCAGATGTCCCGAATGGAATCGGTTCAAAAGGGAAAGCAACGCACAATTAGGTTTCTCAAAGCCAAGAGCTGTCACAAGAACATGGGACATGCCTGTGTTCGTTAACATGAGAGAGGTTCAAGTTCATTTTCCCGTTTGCGTTCATCTGCTACACGTCGCTGGGCACAATCATATTTTTTGTCGTTAGTAAAACAAGATAATGTTTATATTTTTATTTTCATGGAATGACAGCAAGAACGCAGATGTGGATTGCGGACAACACGGTCCTGATATCCGCAAAAGTTTAATTAGGCAGACATGTGTCCGCAACAAAGAATACTAAGCGGCGTCGATAGAAGGAAGTGTGCTGGATGGCCTTCGGAGACTAAAATGTAGCGGCGGCTTTTGGCCGTGCACAATTTAAAAGCACTAGCGAACCTGCAAGATATACACCATGTTGACTCCGATAATCATTCAGAACATCGTGAAAAGTTACGCACGTTATTATCGTTTTTCTAGAGTGTCCTGGTCGCGCCGCATGCAGCAAAGTGACCCAGATGCATGGCGGCGGTGATAAAAGAACGCAGCAAGAATACATAATTCTAATCGTGGTAGCCCTGAACTGTACACAAATTTCAGTAATCAAGGTCCACTGCCAAAGCAGTCCCCGTACTGTAAAATTGAACTTGGAAAGTCGTTGGACCGTGCCTGCTTTGCTTCACGAGAGCTTAGCACGTAGTGCACGCCATCAGCACTTCCTCTTGTGGACAACGGTGTTGCGCTGCTGTATCATATATACTGTGTATATTTATTGCAGCATCGTTTCCTTGCCAAAGAGCCTGCGAAATGTGGGTTCGAGAAGGAAGCACTGACGCATGGAATTCATCATGCGATGCGGTCTATACTGAATTCTGCGGAACTCGGAATATCACAATATACGATAAGTACTACTGCGACCAAATAGTTGCTGATGAAAATAACTCGACAGATGTACTTGAATAAATGCAGGCTCTTTGAATAACACCACGCGCCGTCACTTCTCTTTATTGGTGCATCACAGGTACAATTCAACGTAAACAACAGTCGCGGAAATATTAAACATGTTTCAGGCGAACCAGCCATAAGAGAAAGAGTAAAGGAGTAGAGAAAATGCAGGGAGGCTAAGAAGTATGTTCTGGTTGGCTACCCTGCATTAGGGAATAGGGATGAGGGGGCAGGGGCAAAAAGATAAGAAGTAGAAAAATGCGTTCCGTAGCAAGCACGACAAACAAAGACGCGCGTTGAAAGTCACAGGCCGTCGCAGCTGTAGCCTGCACACTTGCAGGGCTGCCGAGCGCTGGGACCATAGTAGAACAGATCGAGAGTCGTTCATCACTAACACAAGGCAGTCAGGCAGCGCAGACATTCCAGTGTGAAGAAAGGCTGCTTGCCCTTGCGGCTCATAATGTGCGTGACAATGTAAGACACCCTGACTAAATCTCGGAAAGGTAAGGCTGCAGAGGCATTTTACCAACTACTGGATAGCTGCAAGGACTGGCTTGAAGATATCTAGCACCTGTAATGAATTCTGTGCAGCTGGTGTGTGCCAGCTACACAACCACTAATTTTCTACTGATTTTCCAGCCACAAAATAAAATCAACCTCTAATTTTTAAAAATGTGGTTCTTGAGGTAAAGAGGAGCTTTGCGGCGGAGTAATGCCAGTGTTGGCATACGTCGATAGACAGGTGAGTAATGTTAACTTGTACAGCGATTAAATAAATTCAGATAATTAACTTTCAACAATCGCTGATAGACGCCCCATTGCTATCAGAAACTCGGAAACCACGCGCTGGAGGGAAGGCGCAGAGCAACGTCAATCAAAACGCGACACTCCGTGCTGGACGTACAACGTGAGATTCTCTTCGGCGCCCGCACTTTAGGAGTGAAGTACCGAAGAGCGGAGAGGTCTATAGCGGTGACGGGGCCGACATTGTCGCGTGGCACGTGCGTGACGGAGTGCCGCATTTTTGTTTGCAGTTGCTTTGCCCCTTCCGCAAGCGCGCACTTTTCGACTGGGGCGGGAAATGGCACAACATTGTTCAGCCACAATGAAGATGGTAATCGCGTTTTGGAAATTGTAAAAACTGATATGGCTATTACTACCGCCAGCTACAAATCTTTAATTGCACTTAGGCGTCTATGAACAAGTGTTAAAAGTTAACTATTAGTATTTATTTAATCGCTGTACTATTTAACAATATTCACCTGTTTTTCGACGTCCGCCATCACTGGTATTGCGAGGGCGGAAAAAATTTATCTCAAAAATTTCATTTTTAAAGGTTACTGGCCGGCTTCCCTGCAACACGAGGTATATACCGGTGTTACAAGGAAGACTTTAAGTAATTTTTGCGAAGTAGGATTTTCTAGGTACAAATGTGGGTTTCACGGCATGCTAATGCCAGGGTTGGCGGGCACCAGAAAACCGGTGAACTATATTAACTAGCAAGCTCTTTAACAACTTCCAATAATTAAATTTTAACATTTAGATTTAGGCGCCCCGCAAGGGCACCTTGAGTCTCAAGGTGATGGTGCTTGGCGCCACCACGGACCCTAGCTCCCATACCGAAGCTGTCATCCGCACCGTGGTGATAGGTTTTAAGGTGAAGGGTAGAAACCATGAACAGTGGCGGTCGGGGCCATGGTCAAGCCCCGGCCGACGGGCTCCCCATCTGTATACCAAGTGGGGGGCTCCGGGACCTCCTTGAGTCTATAAGGGTGAAGCACAAGTGACAGAATAGAAACCCTTAATCCATACATGCCGCATGGATTCTGAATTCCACCCCCCCCCCCCTCAAAAAAAAAAAACGATCGGAACCGGAAACGGTACCGCACCG
Organism: Amblyomma americanum; assembly: GCA_030143305.2. NCBI lineage: Eukaryota > Metazoa > Arthropoda > Arachnida > Ixodida > Ixodidae > Amblyomma > Amblyomma americanum. Next base: position 98,315 of record JARKHS020031037.1, read on the forward strand.
AAGAAATCACAGTTCCAACTGCAAAATCTATTGAAAATTTCCCACAGTTCCTGATAGTCCACGCTGTTGAGCAAAACGCTCCAGTGGCAGCACTCTCAGTGTTTGTAATACAAAAGTGGCTAGTGGCTAGCCTAGGCGAGGAATATGAAGCAAAAAAAACTATCCTCAGGAGATCTTCTTGTACAAGTGAAATACAAAAAGCATAGTGATGCATTACTCAAACAATAGAAACTTGCCGATCTTGACATTACTGTAACACCCCACAGAAGCCTGAACAGCGTTCAGGGAGTAATTTCTGAGCGCTTGCTAATGACAGAGGATGAAAAGAGGTCCTCAAGAATTTGCGTGACCAAAACGTGTCGTCCCTTCGCCGCATCACAATAAGGCGTAATGGAGAAGAAACAAAAACACCTCACATCGTTCTAACATTCGGCAGCACTCGTTTGCCCGAGTCCGTCCGAGTTGCATTCATCAGGTGCCCAGTGCGCCCGTACATTCCTAACCCTAGGAGATGTTTCAAATGCCAAAGGTATGGCCATGACAGCAAGACATGCAGAGGCAAGGAGACCTGTGGCAAATGTGCCGAAACCGAACATGAAACAGACAACTGCCAAGCAACTGAAACAAAATGTGCGAATTGCAAAGGTCCACACGCAGCCTACTCGCGAACCTGTGAAATTTTCAAAAAAGAAAAACAAATCATCAATCTGAAAGTACGAGAAAATATATCTTACCCTGGGGCAAGGAAAAAGTTTAAGGAAGAGACAGCCAGGTCATATGTTGACGCCGTGCGCCGGGGGGCCGAGCGGCGTCTGGTGACAGTGGGCACACAGTACACCATCGTTGATGTGTGCCTGCCCCGTCCCCCACTCGAACGGCACTCCGGTGTCGGCACCATTGACATTCCAGAGGTGCACCTGACGGCGGCCTCTGGCACAACCAAAGTTGGCGAGAGTGGTGATACACCATCCCAACTTCAGGTCACTGCCCAGGCAGGGCCATCCACATCTTTGACAGGTGCAGCCAAGGCTGCTCGGTCATCTCAAAAGAAAGGCTCGCTGGCCCCTGAGCCGGTAGGCCGCACGGCTTCCCCCCGTAGGGAAAAGCCACAAATCCGTACCCCCGCGGGTACTCCGCGGAAATCGATCGCCTCGCATGAGGCGATGGTTATAAGCAGTAGCCCGCCTCCGCAGCAGCGGCGGCGGAACTCCCTTGAACACAAAAAGGAAGCAAAAACTCCAATAACAGGCCCCACAAAAGCGGGAGCATAGATTTTTTAAAATATCACCAAAAGTTAATAAATATGGCGTTCCTAATTCACTGGAACTGTCGTGGCATACTAAAAAACTACAGTTACGTAACAGATATTCTTGCTTTATATTCTCCGGTCGTTTTGTGTCTCCAGGAGACAAACTTGGGATCAAAACATAAAAATATTTTAAGTAAATATAAAGTCTTTCGCCACGACCGAGAGCAACCAAATAGGCTCTCTGGAGGTACCGCCATAGTCGTTCAAAGTAACATGGCCACTCGTGAAGCCAAGCTTCAAACTACATTTGAAGCCGTTGCAGTATTTGTAGTACATTTTAAAACAATTACAGTATGTTCCGTATACCTCCAATCACACATGACAGTAACACTCCATGAGTTAGAAGACCTTTTAAAGCAATTACCAGAGCCATATCTGTTAGTCGGCGATATTAATGCTCACTCCAAATTGTGGGGAAGCGAACAAACGGACACTGGAGGCCGTATTTTAGAAGATTTTATTCTCTGCAATAATATAAGCCTGCTCAACAGTGGCAAACACACATATTGTTCTCCAAGCTCAGAAAAATTGAGCTGCATAGATTTGTCTCTTACATCGCCTTCTGTTTTTAGTGCTCTTAAATGGGATGTCTTGGACAACCCTTATTGTAGCGATCATCTACCCGTTCTTATAAGCCTAACATCATCTCCGCAAATCATTTCTACAAAACCACGACGATGGAAACTCCATTTGGCCAACTGGGCACTGTTTCAAGAAAATGCCAGCTTAGAAAAAATAGATCAAAATGACTTAAGAATAGATGAAGTTATAGAAATTATCACAAACTGCATTATCTCTGCTGCGCGCCTGTCTATACCTTAATATTCTGGAGTGGTGAAACAAAACCACAAAGCCTGGTATACAAACAAATGTAGACTAGCAAAAAAAAAACAGAAAAAAGCATGGGGAAACTTTCGGAGGTACCCCACGCATAAAAATCTCATAAACTTTAAAAAGGCAAGGGCAGAAGCCCGATATATCTGCCGTAATGCTAGAAAAACTTCTTGGCAAAGTTACGACACATCAATAAATAACTCAACCACATCAAAAGAAATGTGGGAGAAGGTACGAAAGCTAGATGGTAAATACTCCCCATTCACACTTCCCCTCTTAACAGCTTCTAGTATACAAACATCGAAGAACAGGCAGACATTTTAGGCGAATATTTTTCGGTAGTTACCAGCTCATCAAACTACACAGAATCATTTCTAAGGTACAAAAACAGCCGAGAAACAAAGACTCCCTACAAGTGGATATACAAATGAACCATAAAATAATTTATTTACAGTTCAAGAAATCAGCACAGTTTTGTCTGCTGGCAAACAGACAGCACCGGGCCCGGATGGAATACACTATCAAATGCTGTCCCACCTCTCCGAACCTGCCGTAGAGGCACTTTTAAGGTTTTTTAATAAGGTCTGGGTGTCGGGTAAACTGCCCGAAACCTGGAAGAAGGCCATCATCGTTCCATTTTTAAAACACGAAATACCACCAACCTCTCCCAGTAGTTATAGGCCCATAGCCCTCACCAGCTGCCTTGCAAAATCGTTTGAAAGTATCGTGAATACAAGATTAACCTTCGTGCTAGAAGCCCGTGAGCTTCTAGATGTCCATCAGTGCGGTTTCAAAAAGGCATGCTCCACAACAGACCATCTAGTTCGCCTTGAAAATACTGTCCGTGAGGCCTTCATGCATAAACAACAATGTACTGCTGTTTTTTCGATTTAGAGAAAGCATATGACATAACCCGGATGTTCGGAATTCTTCACGACTTGGCTGAACTTGGCATTCGTGGCAGGATGTTGAATTGCCTAAAAGATTTCCTGTCAAACCGTTCATTCAATGTACGCCTCGTTTCAACCCTCTCGAGAATTTTCATTCAGGAAAATGGAGTTCCTCAAGGAAGTGTCTTAAGCACGACCCTCTTTGTTGTTAAAATGAATTCTATTAGCAAAATAATTCCAAGGTATGTTATGTATGCGATCTTTGTCGATGATGTGCAGTTACCCTGCACGTCATCAAACATTTCAGCATGCGAAAGACAAGTGCAGTTAACAATAAATAAACTTTCAACCTGGGCGGACCGAAATGGTTTCCGCTTCTCCCCACAGAAAACAGTGGCCATTCTTTTCTCACTCAAACGTGGCCTACAGACAGATCCTAGACTGCACCTGAACGAAACCGAATTACCGATAAAAAGTGAACACAAATTTCTGGGCATAACGTTTGACAAAAAACTGACCTTCTTGCCCCACATAAAGAACCTGAAGAAGAAAACTTCTCAATCCTTAAATATCTTAAAGGTGCTTTCACATAAACGCTGGGCGTCTGATAGAACCTGCCTTTTGCACATCTGCCGCAGCATAGTTCGCTCTTGCATAGATTAAGGGTGTATAGTGTACAACTCAGCTCGACCATCCTACCTTAAGCAATTAGACCCAGTACATAATTCAGCTGTGCGCCTTGCAAGTGGTGCATACAGAACATCACCAATAAACAGCCTATATGTCTAATGTAAAGAACCAGCCCTCGCAGATAGAAGATCCATGCTCACATGTGCATACGTCCTAAAAACCTGTTCACTACCAAAACATCTCAGCTACTCTATAGTTACGAAGTGCCCGTCTAAGCAGCTTTTTAGTAACAAACCGAACGCGACGAGACCCCTTATCCTCCGTTTTGAAGACATTTACCAGGAATTGGGTATTTTAGACGCACTACCTGATGTCGCCCAGAGACCCAAACCACGGCCACCTTGGTACACCTTTCCCGCTGTAGGGGACTGCACAATGACACAATTTCAGAAAAAGCAAACTCCACGTGAACACATACTACAAGAATTTTTGGCGCTAGCGGAAAAGTACAAAGAATACACAGCATTTTATACAGACGGTTCTAAAACACCACTTTACGTCGGAAGTGCTGTGGTGCAAGACAAATGGGAAAAGGTAGTTCGGTTACCTCAGTGCGCGTCAATTTTCTCAGCTGAATGTTATGCCATTTCGGTAGCTGCATCAAAAATAGTCGAGAAGAACATTCAAAACAGCATTATCTACACGGATTCGCTGAGTGCAATCACAGCACTGAAAGCCAGAAACGTAAGGGAACCTTTATTAGGAAATATAATACATGACATAATAAATGCTGAAACACAAGGACATGAAATTAAGCTCTGTTGAATACCAAGTCATCTCGGAATTCGTGGCTACGAGAGAGCTGACACGTGCGCTGCTATAGCTCGCCGTAAGAAAGTCCAGACTGTAAATTTACCCTATGCAGATTGCATGAAGGTAGTAAAAAATAAACTTACAGAAAAATGGCAGTGTGCATGGAATAGCGAAGAAAATAACAAACTACATTTGTAAAACCTATTCTGGGAGAATGGAGATCATGAAGGCATGAGGAACGTTTTATAGAAATAATTTTATGCCGCCTGCGCATCGGACACACACACCTAGCAAACAACTTTTTACTGACAAAACAACACAAACCCTTATGTGAGAAATGTGGAGGTGAGCTGACAGTTAATCACATTTTATTCTCGTGCTCACAACTTGAACGGCAAAGAAAAAATATTTTACTGTTTTTTACGATGAACGCATTCCCTTCCACCCCAATTTACTTTTAGGAGATAATCCACTTCTAAGAACTTCATCTGTTTTTAATTTTCTGAAAGACGCGGCCATCTTAAACAAAATATGATATCAAATATTGCAGAACTATTAATTCTAAAAATTTTTTTACCCCGTGCTTTTGGGCATTTTATTACGCACCTCATCCTTTTTCTCAGTCCCGAGAAGAAGGCTGATGTCTGCATTCGATTTGATGGGCTCCTCGGAGTCCTTGTCCGGACAAGGACTTTCGCTGAGGACACCCAATTTTTGAAATAAATTATACCATGTGTTTGGCGCATGATAGCATAAGTTGCTTATGCGCCATAAAACCCAATACAATACAATAAAATAAGATTTAGGCGCCTTGTTTCAATTAGAGATTTGTAGCCGACCGTTAGTAATAGCAAAATCAGTTCTTAAAATTTCAAAAACCTGTTGCCCTTGGTGCTCTGGCTCGACAAAATTTGGCTTTTTGACTTGTTCCGTGCACTGGAGGGGTTCTTTTGAATGCATCCTTTCGAAAGCGCGTGTATTTTCGCACGATACAGCCAAATTTTGACGAGCCATACCGGAGAGAGCAATCGCGTTTTCGAAATTCCAAGAACAGATATGACGGTTACTAAAGGCCGGCTACAAATCTCTAATTGCAACAGTACGCCTGACTCTAATAGGTAAAATTTAATTCTTGGAAATTTTTCAACAATCCTAGTTAAGAATACCTGTTTTCTGGCCTCCGCGAACCCTGACAGTACCATGCCGCAAAAGCCATATTTCTAGCTCAAAAATCCTATTTTTGAAAATTACTTTGTCTGCTTTAGGTTTGCTTTGTGAGCGCGCGTTATATTAAAATACAGTGTTTCGTAGGTTGGTGTGCAACTTTGGAGAACGCACTAAAAACATTACCTTCACTTTCGACCATAGCCCGCCGCGGTGGCTCAGTGGTTAAGGCGCTCGGCTACTGATCCGGAATTCCCGGGTTCGAACCAGACCGCGGTGGCTGCGTTTTTATGGAGGCAATACGCTAAGGCGCCCGTGTGCTGTGCGATGTCAGTGGACGTTATAGATCCCCAGGTGGTCGAAATTATTCCGGAGCCCTCCACTACGCCACCTCTTCCTTCCTTTCTTCTTTCACTCCCTCCTCTATCCTTTCCCTTATGGCGCGGTTCAGGTGTCAAAGGATATATGAGACAGATATTGCGCCATTTCTTTTCTACAAAAACCAAATATTCTTATTATTATAATCACTTTCGTCCATGGGGAATACCGTGGTGTCCCGTTTTCCCTCACGAATGACATGCTGCTGAAATAATCCAATGTTAAAAGGCGTGGCACAACTTAACATCAGCTTCATTACCAGAAATTCACCCGTAGAGGCATCTGCGACATGCAGATGATGGTGAGTTGCAACACCATGGTTTCCTGAGTTTCCGCAATCGCATCCCCTCAGGGCGATGATGGCGAACAGTGCGCCATCACGGATCACCAACGCTCAGCCATCTCCTGGGAAAGGGGGATCCCGGTGGTTGAGCGGATTCCGAGTGTTTAAACATTTAAAGACCTCGGCGGAGGCAACGCACCAATTTGGCCTCAGCTTCCTGTAGAAGGAACCTCCGGCCAGAACGACTGGAGGAAATCGGCAGTCGCCTTTTCCTGTCCTCCCTTGCACCTTCAATGTCCCTGTCCTCTTTTTCACAACTCTTCTGTATCCTGTTTCCTCCTTGGTTTTTCTTTTCCAGGCGTCTAGGGTTAATCTTGTGTGGCTAACTATCCTTTGTTATGGGATATTGAGTTATAGTTATGGTGTATAGCTGGCATGGGCAGAATTTGCTTGCAACTTCCTGTTTTGTCCCCACATGGGGCTCCACGGAGGGTGGCTGGACCGTAGCCGAAAAAACATAAATATTCTACGGCTCCTTCTCTTTCAATAAATGATTGTTCTCTCAAAAGAGGGTTGACTAAGGTTTCTCAAGAGTTCCTGCTGAAAAAAAGGAAATTTTCCGACAGTTCGTTGTGATACATAGTGACGAAAGAGAAAAATTTGGTAAAATAACCTCCCAATTAATTGTCAAGTAATGCTTGACGGATCTTGGGCTATGGCTACAAGGTTGCAAAAATGGCCAGTGCAGACCTCTTGCTCGAGCTCCCAGATACTGTCCAAGACTTAAAACTTTCCAGAATTTTGTCCATGGCGCACATGTCTCTATTACTGTTCACCGATCTCTCGAAACCGTCAGTGGTGTAATTTTCTGAAAATGATCTCATCCACCGCAGCGAACAATAAATCAAAGAAGGACTTCCTTAACTGAACGGCGTTGATGTTCACAGGTTCAAAATAAGAAAAGAAGGCACAGAACTTCAGACTCTGTACTGCTTAAATGCACCCTTGGATAGCCGGTTTTAAGCCTCTGGCGTTTCGTGACGCCGTCGACAGGACCTGGCTACGTTTTTCCTGCTGCAGCCAAATTCTTTGGGCTCTTGATGGGAGACCATCGGCGTCTCCTTGTGTTCCTCTCCGCTCCTAATACCACCTGGCTCCTTTCCGTCGCTTCCTTCGACGCAGCGCCAGCGACTCGTCGTACTGCAACCACTTGCGTCCGCCCTGTCTGCAAGGCATCCGCGCCTCACCTGGAACGGTCGGTACCTGGTAAACTCTTTCCTTTTATTCTGTAGTACGTTGTACACTTGTTGAGTGTGTCTTTATTGATGGCGTGTGTGTTTCTTATAGGCCCCTTTCCTTTAAATCATAAATACGGCTTAGTTTTGTTTTGTTTTATGTCTTTGTTCTCTTGTTCGAACCTGCAACGGATAGCGTTCACCTTCGCAGTCAGGGACGAGCTCAAATTAGCGTGACAATTGGCGTCCGCGACAGGTCGAAGCCATGGTTTTCCCCCTTCCGTGCATCCGTGCAAAAATCTATGGCAACGCTAAAGGAGTTAATTCAGTTAGGGAAAGAGTTGGGGTTGAAAGACACCGAGCTGCGCACGTGGGTGACTGCCGAGCAAGAGAGGGAACGCGCAGCACGTGCTGCCGAACGCGAGCATGCTAAGGCGCAAGCAGAGACTCAACGCGAGCATGAAAAGGCGCTAGCAGAGGCTGAGGAGCGCAAAGTAGAAGCTGAACGCGAGCATGCAAAATCGCTAGCAAAAGCTGAAGAGCGTAGATTGCAGCTCCAATTAAGATTAGCAGAAGCAGGTGGGAGTAATCGTGAACCTGCACCGTGGCTCTCAGCAGCGGTTAGCCCACACAAATTGCTCCCACCTTTCGACGATCGAAGGGATGACTTAAATGCATACCTCAAACGTTCTGAACGTATCGCTGAAGGCCACAGCTGGCCCAAGGTAAAATAGGCTGCAGCACTCACTATGTCTTTGACAGGGGAACCTCTCCGTGTGTTCGGTCGACAGCCCCCAGCAGATTCAATGAATTATGATAACGCAAAACTAGCGCTGCTCAACATTTTCGGCTTACAGCAGAAGGTTATCGCGAATAGTTTCGTGAAAGTAAGTCGCGCGATAAAGAAACAGGCAAGCAATACGCTGCACATTTCCTCGTCTTTTCGATCGATGGGTCGAGATGTCATGAACGGCCACAACGTACGATGATTTAGGTGACTTGGTGGTGGCCGAACGGCTCATGAGGAACTGTCATAGTCGTCTGGCGGTTTTCCTTTGAGTAAGAGAGTGCAAGGCGCTGGACAAAATGGCTGAGGCAGCAGACAACTTTCTACAGACCGAACGGCAAAGAAACTTGTCTTCGTTCAAAGAGCCGTTCGAGGTGGGCATCCCGAGATAAAAGGGTGCTCAACCAAATAGACAGTCAGGAAGGTGCCATCAAATACACTCAGGACGACCGCGCAGCGGAGATCGTGTCATTCAAGCGTGGAGGTGGCAGCCGTTGAACGTTGGGTCCGCGCTGCCGTGACCTCCCTGGGATCACAGACGGAAGCCCTCTGCGTCCCTTTCAAGCTTCGAGGAGGCAGCCGATAGATTGAGGGTCCGTACTCCTTAAAGGCATCCGTGGATAGGCTGTTTTAAGCCTCTGACGTTTCGTGACGCCGTCAACGGAACCTAGCTACATTTTTCCTGCTGGTACCTGGTGAACTCTTTTTCTTTAATTTTGTAGTGCTTTACGCTTGTTGCGTGTGTGTCTTTCTTGTTGGCGTGTGCGTTTCTTATTGTCCCCCTTTCCTTTAAATTCTAAATACGGCTTCGTTTTGTTTTGTTTCATCTCTTTATTGTCTTGTTCTCTGGTTCGAACCGGCACGTGGTAGCATTCCCCTTCGGAAAGTCGGGGACGCGCTACTAATTCGCGACAAAAACCTGCAGGTTGCCCCGCACAGCCGTCGTATTGCTGCTGAACGACAGCCCCTACTGCCATTGCTGAAGCGTCGACCACAAGGCCCGTTGGAGCACTCGGAAGGGGGTGCATCAGGGGTGCATCGGCCAGCTGGTGCTTTGCTGGTGCTTTGCGTCGGCGTGCTCCTGTCTACAGCAAAACTATTTGGTCTTCTTTGAGTCACCGCGGAGGAGGTCAATGACCGGTTGGAAAATTTGTTCACAGAAGGGGATAAATCGCCGATGGAAGTTAATGAGGTCGACAAACTTGCGAAGCTTGCGGAATGAATTTGCTGCTGTAAAGTTCTTCATTTCTTGTACTCGCGGATCCAGGGGGCAGGATACCTTGAGAAATGACGCGACGGCCAGGGAAGACCAGGCTTTCCACGCCGAAGATGCATTTTTGAGGTTTAAACACTAGCCCGTGTTCATCGAAGCGCACAAAGAGGTCGTGGAGGTGGCTCTCGTGTTGAGCCCGTGTGTTGATGGCCACCAATATGTTGTCCAGATACACGAACACAAAAGACAGTCTGCGAGTGACCTTGTTTATGAAGCGTTGGAATTTTCGCACCCCGTTCTTCAAGCCGTATGGCATGCGCACAAACTCAGAGATGAAAAAAGGTGTGGTTATAGCCGTCTTGGGGATGTCATTGCTTCTACTGGAACTTGGTGGTAGGCGCTCATCAAATAAATCTTTCTGTAGATGTTAGTTCCGGTGAGACGGGAACTGATTAAGTAATGGATGTGGGGCAGTGGATACTGATCGGCAGTAGCCCTAGTATTTAGGGCACGGTAATCACCACAAGGCCACCAGTCCTCCGAGTCCTTTTTAGGCACCGCAAGTAGCGCCGACGACCAGTTGCTTGAAGAAGGCTGAATTATGCCGAGCTGGAGCATATGTTCAAACTCCCGGCGAGCGATTTCGAGCCTCTATCCAGGAAGCCGTCGGGGTCGGGCTGCGACAGGTCGTCCGGTGGTGACTATTGTCGTCCGGGTGACGTTGTGCCTCACGGGAAGCTCTGTGTTGCACGGCTTCATGAGCGCGGGGAATACGGCCAGGACCTTGTTATAGGTTGAGGTGGGACCGAACGAGCAGATTCCGGTAGAGGACGGTTTTGACTTTTCTCCGAGCACTGCGAGCGACGTGATACTTTCTTTGAGCCGATGATCATGAACGGTTACGTTCAGGTTCAAGTAGCTCGGAATGTTTCCCCAAGAATGGCAAAGCTGACGTCGGCCACCACGAACACCCATCTGAAAAGGCACCTGAGTACCAAGCCCACGGTAATTGACTGGAGTGCGCATGACGCATTTGCAGTGTTGTTGACCGCATGCAAAGCAGATGCGAATTTGCCGCGTTGGCGATCTCCCACCGTTGCAGGGACGATAGACAGCTCCGCTCCGGTGTCGACCAGCAGGCGGGTGCCACTGATGCGCGCAACACCGACGAACAGGCGGCTGAGATGCTGCCCGGTGTCACACGCCGCCGTTAGTGGCTGCAGCTGGGGCGTTTTCCGTCCACGAGCAAGGATGAGTGCAGCGGGTGGCTCGTTCTCCAAAACGTTGGTGGTACCAGCAGACGCGACGATCAGCTTCGCGGCACTGGCTGCGGGACTGCGTTCTTGCTCCATGTGATGGTGGGCGGTTGCGTCTTTAACAGTGTTGAGCCCCAGCGGAGGTTCTGAGCTTCTAAAATGTCGATGTTAGCTGACCGTTTTTTGCCTCCAGATGAAACAGTCGGTCTGCCTTCTCGAAAACTCGTGCAGAGGTGATTGGCACTGTGACTGACGAAATACAGTCAGCTACACGGTCAGCAATTTCAGCGAGCCGGTCGAGTGGTACTGTACATCGTCCGAGGCAGCTAGAATTATCCGCATGGACTGTGGCAGTCGCTGGAGGAACAGTTCTCAAAGGATAGGAAGCTCGCGCACTTAGCGAGCCTGGTCGCCAAATAGTTGCCGCATGCGGTGCAGCAGTTGTGTGGGTCGTTGGTCTCGAAGTTATTCCTTGGAAAGAAGCTGCTGGAGCCTGCCTTGTTCCGAAGTCTCGAGGCTCTGCAGAACAGTGCTCTTCAGCTTGCCGTATGGGATCTCAGGCGGTGTCGACGAGAGTATGTCGTCTATGGCGTCGGCGATGTCGGGAGGCAGCGCAGCGACCACGTGCAGATATTTTGTAGACTGCGACGTGATGCCCTGGAGCTTGAAGCGAGCCTCGAATTGGCTGAACCACACTTGTGGGTTTTTGGGCTCGAAATTGGGAAGCTATAGCTCTGCGGCCATGACGGAAGGCGGGCTCGTTGTGGTGTGTTGTTCGTGGTCGGGCACAGCTGCTCGAGGTTTCCGGATCACCAGTTTTGTAGCGAGGGCATCGTCTTCGCTGCGGGATAAAAAGAGAAGCGGTGACAGCGTGGAAATTGCGAGCAGACTAACTTTATTATTCACAAAACAAACACGAATTCGAAAGGAGAGCCCGGAGGCTACGAGAGAGAGAGACGTGAGACGTTTTGATGATGCCTCGTCGCGCAGGTGTGAGGCATCTCAAGTTATCGACGAGCGGCGCGGACGCGCGAGGCATCTCGTGTGTCCGACCCGCGGCGGCACCGGCGCGTCCTGTCGCCTCCTCTCCTCGTCCTCTCTAAGGTCTCCATTCGACAACAGTGAAGCTCCAATGTGCTGCGCTAACTGCAGAGTGGAACACTCTGCATATTCAAGGTCTTTCTCAACTAGGAAAACAGAGAAAGAAATAACTATGAACATCAAGAGGCGTTCATTCAAAGCGGCACGAAAACAAATACCTTCGTCAAGGTACACTTTCTTATTCACAGCGAAAACTAACTTCCTCTTGTGCTGCGTGGGTGCGGCACACCACACCGGGCTCCGGCCACTGCCCAGGCATAGTCTGTATCAGGGCCGTCCCTGTCACGATAGTGTGGGCTGCTTATATGTTTGGTTGGCGCCGAAATTATAATTAATCGGACCAAACTGTCCATGACTGGACTCTCCGTAAATTTGGAGTGGGAGGAGCGGCAAACTTCTCCACCCCGCGTTCAAAAGATGAGGTTCGACAGCGGACCGGCGATAGGGACCACGCCTGATTAGCCGTTGACTGCAGGCATGAGATATATACTAGTTCCGTAACAAATCGCTTCACTTGGGCAAAGGATAGCAACAAAATGTTACACAACCAAATTAGCAAGTACCAAATAAGTACGCGAACACTACAAATAACGCAAAGAAGAAAGCATCATGGCGATCACTATACAATGCTACCAGATGGGAGTAACTACAATACAAAAGATTAAGACTAGAAAAAGCAAGCAACAAGACAAAAAAGGAAAGAGTTCAAGTGAGTGGCGAGAAACGATAGCTCAGCTGTGGAGTGGCAAGGTAGGGTCGCAGGGAGCATCGAGCTGCGGTTGCTCGTCGCGGGGCTGATGGGGGCTTGCGGATACGGGCGAACTTGAGCCTAGGCTGGCTTTCCGGCCACTTCCCTGGCTGACCTCACTCACGACCGCACGCACCGAAATCTCCAGAGCAGCTGCCTAGCTCGCTATTTTCTCGCCACCGCGTTCTCGTGGGAAACAAACAACACAACAAAAACTTCTGGCGCCGCGTACAGGCGAGACGCAGATTTTGATAGGAAACAGAGCACGAATAAAGCGTGAAAGAACACAGCTGAAAGCCCCGACCCCAACGAGGGGTGTCTGGGAAGGTCCCGAAGGGTGTCGGGCCTTCAACCCGCATCTCCCCGCTCCCATCACGTGCAAGCGCTTGCTACCTCTGACAATACTCGGAGGGGGCGGAGTGGCCTTGACTGTCCCTCCAGCGTCGCGAGGGGTCAAACGCCCACGCGGGAGGGGGGGGGGGGGAGGCGCGACATGCTTCTGAAAAACAGAGGTGCCTTTGCTACCTCTGCAGAGTGCTTGGTATGCATAGTATGTAAACTGAGTATTCAAACTATGCAAACTATGAGTATGCAAAAGAGGTACTGAGTGCATAGTGCAGTCACTATGCAGTTGTGAAAGTGTGAAGCGCCGAACAAAGGTGCGTCGTTTAGTGAAATGGCGCCTTGTGCTTCGATTGAAGATCGAAGATTGATCGCCAGAATTTTCGTGGAATGTATACTACATAAGCCGATGAACTGGCAGGTCGCAGACATCGATAAGCAGAACTGTCTGTGCCTTTCGAGATGAGGGCACACTTGCAGATGCGAAGTGATCCGGTCTGGTAAGCGTCACGAAGGATGAGAACGACATACTGGTTGTTGCCGCAGGTGTCGTGGATTCCTTCCTGAGTGCTAAAGAAATCGGCGGTCAACCGTCATTTGACAATTATACTTCGACAGTACACCGCTTTTTAAAAGCAGCTGGAATTTCCAATCTTACCGCTGCGCACAATCATTTCCTCGCTGAGCGACAGCGCCAATAACGTCCGTAATGAGATCAGGACCATGAGCTCTGGAGCACAGAAGATTGGCAAAAGGTAATTTTCTTCTGATGAGTCCCATGTTGCCACTCGGTGGTATCAACAGCGGCGGATGTGGCGGCTTTTGAATTCCATGTAGCCACTGCCTTTCCGGCTTGGTGACTTAAGCAGAATTTGATGGTTTGCATATGCCGAGATATTTCTTGGATGTAATACTTTAGAGTAATTATTGCAATAATTCCCGCAAATGAAATTATCTCATAATATCAATTAAGAACTAAATACACTGCAAATAAGAGCACGGCCGGTCTCTAGGGGAGCGCTCTCTCTCTCTTACGGCCTGTGCAAGAGGGGCAGTTGCGACCTGCCACCGCATCTCTCCGGCGGCGCTGCGAGCCAACCCTCTCCGCTCGAAGAGAGCCGCTGAAATGTTCGCTGGAGGCAGCCTCGGCGCGCGCTGGTTCTGACACCTTGCACCTGTTACTGAACGGCTGCTCCCAGCGTTGAACAAGAACCTGCAACCGTGTATTATGCAGCCATCGCTACAGAATGCCTTGTGGTCAGAGTGGAGCTTTGGCAAGACAGATATAATTGAAAACTCTGGTATTGTGCTAGCCAATTTTATGGCTTCTAAAGAGGGCACAGTGCGGGCAGACAGAACGGTATTCTTTTTATGCGTTCTTGCGCGAGAAAGTAAGCCGACAAATAGAAAACAACACTTCAATCAATCTTATTTATTTACTACGCATCATGCTTACACAGCTTTGACGAGTACACGGAGTGCACTTCAGTTGTGTTGCACCGCTCGTAGAATGTCTGGTCACAGAGAGACGATTCTGTACCAATAGCATGCGGCTTCACCCATATTATGCAGAGCGCACTGTTGTTACCAGGGCCTAGCATCTGCAATATTCTTGGGAACAAGGTGAGTTGAACCTCATTTAAAATTGTAAAGTAAACCACGTTAATCAGTTTCATAAACCCTGTTTAGGAGAAACAAAGATCGATTCTCTAAGAAAGCGTTGATGACACGAAATAATGATGGTAGTAAGAAACTCTCCACAGAGTGCCTCTGTCATTTACGAAGACAAGCTCCATAACCATGCAGTTGTAGTCGACGTGCAGAAACCTATGCGCAGCTGGAGGACTACCTGATAAAATCAGATAAAATAATATGGAAGCACACTGCTGCTGTGGGCAGCTTGAAAATGCAAATGACATTCACACATTACAAACAAGGAAAGAAAGTGACACTTTGCTTTTGTTGCTGAACAAAGAGAGGAGTAATTCGCTTAATACACAGCATATTATTTTGCTGCGAAAAGTTGTTTGCAAAATAATTCCTCACAGAATAGTTGAAATATAAGCCGAAATAGGAGAATAAACATCAGCGGTTATGTGAGAACCTCCTGGCTCCAAAAAGAAGCAGCATACTGAATATTAAAATTAAATAAGCACGCTTAGTACCATGTTCTGTTTTGGAGGGGTATTGTGCACTCACAGGTCACCCTTCCGGCTTGCTCAGAGGCGTCTAAGATACAAAACGTTTGTCCAAATTATCCACATTTGTTGCGTGTTTGCCGAATGCTGCACCATATAAAATTCTAGATTTTTCGTCCCGATCAAGAGCCTGTTCAAGGGAAACTTTGCGGAAGGATCGAATATCCTTCAATACAAAATCGCCATATCTATAGTCCTTGGCATTCTCACAGGCATTTACGAAGGCAAAGTTTCTTACTACGGAACTTCGTGTTTGATAAATTGCAATTTTTTATGCGTGCCTATGCGACAGCTTTTTCATGCTCTCCTTATTACCTCAGCAAAGTGAAAGACCCTACTTACGCCATACAACTCACCACGTTTAAATGCTACACCTGTCGGCGTCTCCTTTCCAGGGTGCTTTTTTCCTGCCACTATTGCATAACCATTCGCTCCAGCTCTGCGGTCATTACTTATATCACGCAAACGCAACCTGAAGAGGACTTTGGTCAAACTTTTTCAGTCAGTAAAAATTTTTAGCACTTGTACCCTGACTGACTAATTGGTTCCTTTCAGATAAATCGTCTCTGAATGTATTCACCGTTTTGTTCCCAAAAACGTGAAAAAATCTGGCCAACGTTACTCATCGATTTCTCGGGAGGAGTTACCATCTAAGAGAAGACTTAAAAACTGAGAGAAGAAACCTAGAACAAGTGCATCGTTAAACCCAATCATAGAAGAAATTTCAAAGCTCCCACAGAAAATAATTTGCGACAAAGAAAAAGATCACGGAACGCTTCAGGCTTCCACCAGTGAAACGTCTCCCGAAAGATTCCGGCATAAAATCATGCCGGTCTTGTTCCACCAATGAGTTCATTATTTAAGACAAATGTGCGCGCGAAAAAGGTGGGATTTGTTGCTCTTTCAACAAATACTTCCACTCAGTATTTACAGAGAACAATGGTTCCTTTCCCAACTTCTCCATATCACTGCCTCATATCTCATGTTGCTATTTCGCAGAGTGGTGTTTTTATTTTGTCCTGAACATTGATGTTAACAAATCGCCAGGACTAGATAATATACCAAAACCGTTTTTTGAAGCGCTATACGGAATGGTAGGCGAAGTATTTGTGTGTTATATTCACCACTTCTTTACGCGAAGGATCTCTGCCGGACGACTAGAGGACGGCCGAAATGAAACCTTTGCATAAAACCGGGAAAAAAACACAGATTGAGAATTACCGACCTGTATCACTGACATGGACATCATTAAAATTTTTAGAGCACATAATTCTAATCAAATCAAACCAAACCTTTATTTTCCATCAGGTGCTACAGATGGAGGGGCTGCGGAAAAATAGTTGCCACCTGGCGGCTTGACGAGTTCCCAGCCCCCCATGTATAAGGCAGCGTCTAGACAGCACCAGAGAATAAACAAGCGATAAACAAATCAAGACACTCGATCAAAGCATCATAAAGAAAAAGTCCTCAGCCAGATAAAACAAATACCGTCAGCGCCATTGAATGAACAAGCGATAAGCATATCAAGACACCTGATCAAAGCAGAAGAAAAAATTTCCTGAGCTAGATAGAACAAACACCAGAATAGATGAAATCACGTTAGTCAATTCAGCAAACAGTTTAGTTTATGGGGGTTTAACGTCCCAAAGTGACTCGGGCTATGAGGGACGCCGTAGTGAAGGTCTCCAGAAATTTCGATCACCTGGGGTTCTTTAAGGTGCACTGACATCGCACAGTTCACGGGCCTCTAGAATTTCGCCTCCATCGAAATTCGACCGCCGCGGCCGGGATCGAACCCGCGTCTTTCGGGCTAGCAGCCGAGCGCCGTAACCACTCAGCCAGCGCGACGGCTTCAATCAGCAAACAGGTCTCTAAGTTTAACAGTGAACAACTAAAAAAAATCAAAATTCAATGACTGATAATAGTTTAAAAGAGATGGCAGACAACACAAACGTTTCATACCAGAATTCAAGCGTGGTACAGATACCTTACAGTTTTCTCTACGTCTAGTATTATAACATTTCTCATTTCTCTCTAAATGTGCCATAGCATCGAGGCTATGAATATTTTTTTTTCACTTCGTATTTAAGCCGAGCGCTTGTATAGCTTGTGGGCTGTAATAACGTGTGCACCGTGAAAGCGTTCTGCAGTGGTTGCATTATAACCAGCATTGTATACGTGGCGTAGATACCGTTTTTGCATATAGAATATTTATTGTGTTAGAGAAATTTTCCGTGCCCCAGACAAGTGGGCAATAGTTGACGTGTGGATAGAAAAGAGAATTATAGACCAATATTTTTGTGTTAGTACAAAGCATGTATCGGAGACGATCGACTACACTAGTTATTCGAGCAAGTTTGGCTAATACGAAATTCACATGAGATTCCCAGGACAGGTTGGCAGTGAATATCACACCAAGATATTTGGAGTGGTCAACAATGTCAACAGGATGAGAGTTTAAGACAATATCAGTATGAGGAGGAACATGTTTATTTTTCAGCCGGGAGACAACTGCTTTTGTTTTATTTTCGTTAATCTTCATGTAATTGGATAAGGAACATTGATGCAGTTGGACTATAGTGGCCTTACAATCACTGATGAGTTTATCGATCTCATTACGAGAAAAAAACATGGTGGTATCATCTGCGTATATAATAAATTTGGCGCTCTGAATAATGTTAAGAATGTGATTAATATACAGGTTAAATAGCAAGGGGCCCACTATGCAGCCTTCTGGAACACCACAAGGCAGTGGCAGGACTCGTGATCGCGAGTTGTTTATTCGGAGTACTTGACATCGATGAGATCAATATGATTGCAATAACTGTAATCCCCATCCTCGTATACCGTAAAAAGTCCAGCTTCTGCAGCAGAACATTATGATTCACCAGGTGGAATACCTTTGAAAAATCGAGAAATAGGCTGAGTACTATTGCCTTGCTTTCATACTGTGTTAAAATATACTCTTTCTGGTGATGCAGAGCTCATTCTGTGGACATATTCTTCCTAAACCCAAACTGGTGCTTCGTTATTATTTAGCAGTGATCAGCAAAATTTACAAGCCTACAGTGTATTATTTTTTCAAGGGGCTTAGAAAATGTAGGCAAGATAGACACCGGACGGTAATTGCAAAGTTCATTTCGGCTTCCCTTTATAAAAAACACTGCTACTTTTGCGTTTTTTTTCACCAGAAATGTCGATGTCGTCAGACATTTATTAAAAATATGCGTTAAAACTGGTGCTATGATATCAGCGACATACTTTACTAGTTTTATTGGAATTTCATTAATATCCCTACTGCCGCGGTTCTTTAAATTTTTTATTGTTGAAATTACTTTATGTACATCCACTGGCTGTAGAAATATTGATTTTTCATTCCACGTGCTGATATATCGATATGCATTTGAGGATCTTCCTAGCGTACTCATACTTGTAAAAAAATTATTGAAAACATCAGCCAGTTCCGCCTCGTGCAAAACTTTGCCATATCGTTAGTTTAAAAATGCAGCTACGTTACTTATCGCGACGCAATAGCGTGTTTAATTTTGTCACAGAGCAATTCACTCGGCACATCTGTGTCGTCCAAAAACGTGAGAAGTGTTTTTTACGTGCAGTACGCAGTTGTTTAGTTAGTTGGTTCTGATGCCGTTTAAAGACGGTCAAATGATTAGGATTGCGGGTGTTTTAAGAACTGTTAATAGAGCTTATCTTTTGCTCTCATTTGTTGGCACAGTTCATGCGGGACCCATGGCTTTCGAATTTTTCAACTCTTTTTGCGTCTTTTAACTGTAAAATGAGCATTGTAAAATGTTTTGAAGGTATCTAAAAATCATTGCAGGCATTGTTAGCATCATGTATATTCAGGACTTCGCACCAGTCTATTTGAAGCAGCTCATTCCTGAACGCGTTAAGAGTCGTATCGGTTACTGGCTGGTAAAGACTGTCAGTGGACGAACAGTTTAGAGTGCAGGAAACTTGTAAACAAAGGGACACGGGAAGATGATCACTAATGAAACATGATAGGACGCCAGCTATTATTTCTTGCGATGAAAGGTTTGTTATGAATATGTCTAGCACTGACTCTTATTCAGTTGTTATTCTGGTTGGCTCATTAATAACGTTGTAAAATTCATTTGACAAAGGAAGCTTGTAAAAGTTTGTACTATTAGGAGTGTTAACACCCATATCAATATTATTATCTCCTGCGGTGATCAGCTTATACTTGCTTTCTACAACAAAAGATATAAAGCCTTCATAAAAATAAAAAAGACATTGAAATATGCCCATTTGGCGGCCGATAACAGACGGAATATATTACCTTATCTGCAATTAAAATTAACATATCATAGTCTGGAGTCACTATGCTAAATCAATCAAGCAGTTCACAGTCCATTTGTTCCAAAGTGAGAATTGCAGTGCCATCTCTGCGACCACACGGGCGGTTGATTTAGTACGTATTGCAACCTTTCATTTTGAAAACGTCGCTCTCTTTCGTGCTCCCTGTTTCGCTGAACATAACAGAAAAGCTGAAAGAAAATTTTCTGAAGAATTCTTCCAAAGAAAATATTTGGTTGCGGACAGATCTTGCGTTTAGGTGTACAGATTTCAGTACGGAAGACATAAAATTAGATATCTAATGTTCAGGTCATCTGGTGAGTAAAACGTGAGCTGATACATCTTTGCTGTCTTCCCTTAAGTATAGCACTCAGTGCATACTTCATTTTCGCTTAAGGCGATCAAGCTCCTCGAGGCATTTAATATGGATTGCGTTTGCCCCATCCAACATCCGCACAAGAACCTTCGCATCGGTATGCCATACATATTTGAACTTGGCCTTTTTCGCCCAATATTCTGTTGCTAGAAGCAGTTCTCGGTTGTGTCTGGTTAGGTTTTCCTGGATGAAGATGTTTGGCTTAGAGTCTTTTAGGCTGTTCTTCTTACTCAACCCCGATTCCCTGATCGCCTGCCGTGTAAAGCGCATGATTATGCCGGGCATCTTATCTTTCTGAGCGGGCAGCCTGTGTGCCGAGACATGTCCTAATAATAAATATGTTATAAGAAACATATATTATGTTTCTTAGAGGAGCACAGTGTCTTTAAAAATGCTGAACATATTTTCATGTGCGGATTTTCTACAAGTACTAAATGAGTTGAGATTGTGCACGGCTTCACATAGTCGATTAATAAAGGCTAGCAAACAGATGCGATATTGATAGATTTTCAGAAAGAATTCGAAACAGTATCTTGGCGAAAGAGCGCCATGGCACAAGGTTATTTTGTTTGCTCAAGGTGCGGTCATAGATCCATTTTCCAAGAATTTCGCTCTGATTAAGACGAGAATCATGCTAAGGGAAGCTTGCATGCATTGTGTCACTGGTGGGTACCCAGCGGCACTGGGGATCGAACCCCGCACCTCCCGCATACGAGCCGGATCCCCAACCACTAGGCCATCGCTGCGGTTGCACACACTAACACAAAAACTAAGGTATTATATAAAAAACAACCAGATACTTACATGGATCACAGGAACAGCTCTTGAACTTTAACCACGCACGACGACCTATGAGCAAGAGAAAGCAGTTATCTTAGCATAAACATGACATGAGCAGGAAAAGTAGAGGGCGGGAGAGCTAGGCAGGGCACTGGAAAGCTCTCCTACGCGACGAATTATCTGGTTAGGAAAACGACATACCGCATTGAAAAAGATACGAAAACGACGTACCGCATTGATAGAACTAAACTGGCACAATTCTCTATGTTAATAAGTAAGAGTTAGGCGAGCGACATAAGGAAGTACAATGCAGAGAGGAAAGAGTATGCACCCAATGAGTGAGGGAGAGCAATAGCTGTTGAAAGTAATTTAGATGTAGGCGAAACGGAAATGCAAGGCACTGAAAGAAGATTGGCAACGCTCAGAGTAGCAAGAAGCAATTATTAAAAGTAGCCGAGAATTATATCGATCTCCTGATTCCGAAGTAAACAGGACACCAGTGGCACAGCCTGTACTGCAGTGAATTAGCGCTTTCTTAAAGAAGCACGAAGCTCTTTACAACGAAAAGAAAGGTGGGCAAAACTAAATACTGAGAATGAACTCACAAAGTGTGCTTCAGCTCGCGTAATAGAACTTCAGGCGCAGGACGTACGCACTTTTTGGGCGTGCGCGGATCCGCGGTGAGGCTGTCGCTACGTTGGAACGACTTAGCAGCGAAGTTTTCCAATTCCACGAAGGATCATGTACGGGCCGAAGTAGCGCCACAAAATCTTTCCACTCAGTTGGCGGCGGCCTGTAGGTGTTCACATCCATACTAGGTCCGGACTTATCGGAAGATAGATGAGAATGTGAGCGTTGGACTAATAAACTGAGAAACTATAGCAAATTATTTCCAGAGGATAATGTGAGCGGTCGAAGTGTGCAAAGAAATGCGTACCAGTTTGTTATTTTACTTCTTGCCGTACTTTGTCTCGAGGTCGAGAGAGAAGATGTGTAGACGGTAAATGGGACGTCGCTTTTGCATTAACATCTGGAAACACTCGAAGTGACTGCAGTGTTAACATACTAGCTATCTAGCCACTCACTGTTTCAAATGCAATCACGAGTTCGTTTTGAATGGCACGGCAGTTACTGAATTGTCGACACAGTAGAACGGTAAATACCGTGAGGCATTCTAGATTAACAAAAGAAAATTTTAATGCATCAGAACGCTTGCGGCTGCAAGGATCACTAAAAAGCTCGCGATTACAGCAAGAGGGAGTTATATTCCATATGTTGAAAGGTTATGTTTTTGTTGTGTCCCCTGTGCTGTGTCCCCTTCTTTCGTTCTGTTTGTGTCACCAGCGTTTTCTAACTGCCACTTGCCGCCCTTCGAGCGCCGTCGCGAGATGTCCCCCACGGCAGTCCTCCGCGCCCTCTTGTTCTGGGAAGCCACTCCCTTCTGTAGACGCCCCACCGTCCCCTCTGTCCTTCGGGCGGCCAGTTCGGCACCCGCCTAGGTCGACGCTGGTTGCACCCTCTTTAGTAGTAAATAAACAGTGTGAAATTACCTCGTATCTTTTGCTGCATTGCCAACAACTACAGGACACGACTGTGGCGGCGAGAAAGTGGATTCGACCCGCGATACGAACGCTATTGACGCGACGGTTTCCCAACTAAATACCAGAATTGAACGGCTCATCGTGGACATCGTGGGTAGGACGCCTCCAGTTCTACATTGAAGGTAACAACATCACAGACCCAGTCTTGAAGAGGGCCAACCTGCTGACGCTGTGCGGGGAGCAGACCTGTCTACGCCCCTATTCAGCCAAGCACACCAGCGGCAGTGTCTTAAGACGACATCGCAGCAGCACTGCAAAAGCACTACGACCCAAGACCATCCGAGGTCTACAGCCGGGCTCGCTTCCAACAAAGAGATGAACTGGAGAGAGAAACTGTGAGCGCCTACATAGCAGCGCTCAAGAAGCTTGCTGGCTACTGCAGTATGTGGACGCTGACCACAACAGCTACCGGGCAGGAAAGAGACACAGCTTCTTCTGCTATCACCACCATGCTTCCCTTGGACGTGATGTTACGTGACAGATTTGTGTACGGACTGATTGACGAATCATTCCAGCAGCGCATGTTCGCTGAGAAGGATCTCACGTTCAACAAAGCTTACGACATCCCCGTACGAGCGGAGAGCGCGGTCACCAGCAGAGATAGATTCGCTGGAACACAGAGCCGGTACACCAAACCAGCAATCAGGTACCCAAACCTTCTGTTGTTGCGAAATAGGTCAAGAAAGCACAACGCTACTGGCGGTGTGACGACGAACACAACCCCCACGAATGTCGATTCCAGTCGGCCACGTGTAATTTTTGCCACAAGCGAGGGCATATCGAGAGAGCTTACATTACGAAACAGAAACTGGTCAAGATAAAGTCGCCTTCCCAGCCTAATCCGAGCGTCGACGCCTCAGAGAATACGCCACGATCTGATGTCCATGGAACATCAGCAGCACCATCTGTGCTGTACGACTCAACACCATGAATCTCGGCACGCGGCCGAAGATTTTTACCGAAGTAAGCATACATTATCAACTGATTAAGTTCGAAGTGGACTCCGACGCAGCCTGTACTCCGATCAGTGAGGACACATTCCGAACTTTGCGGCCATCTGACGCACCAACCCTGCAACAAGACGACACGCACCTACGAACGTGGTCAGGACAAAGCCTGCCACTATTGCGCTCTGCCAACGTGCGGGTTAATTACAACAGCAAGACCCATGCGCTACCTCTGCTTGTTGTGAAAGGCTCAGGATCAAGCCTTCTAGCTAAAAACTGGTTTGCTTCATTAGGCGGGACCATATTCGGCATACACCAAACGCCGAGCCAGGATGTGGTTGAGCAACTGCAAGAGAAATACGAAATAGTATTCTCGGAAGAAATTCCAGGAAAGAAGGGGCCACATCACAGGAGACACAACACGTTTCACCCAGGGCAGACCTAGAAGACACATAGAACAACAGCCAGCGTAGAAGTGCTTCTCCCCGAACGCACAAAGTAAAGGCGCTTCCACGTGTCCGCGCCAACACCCTGCACGCTATCAGGCAACTTTCTAAGGGGGAAGGAAGTGTTGACGTCGTTTGCAAGACGTGACGCCTTCTGCTAGGTTTTCTTGCGAAAGCCTGGCACCACGCGTCGCCGCGAGGCTCGAAAGCGGGAATTTTTAAAAATGTATTATAAATTTCCTGCTCGCTTCTGAGGTCTCGTACGCGGTAAGGACGCTCGGTGGACTGTACTCTACATAGTGCAAGCATTTTAAAGCCAAGCTCAAACACCCCTTTCTGTGGCCCTTTAAGTCACCAAGTAGTAAAGGCAGTGGCTACATGGAATTCAAAGGCCGCCACACCCGCCGCTGTTGATACCACCGAGTGAAAAAGATGGGACTCATCAGAAGAAAGTTACATTCTGCCAATCTTCTGTGCTCCAGAGCTCGTGGTCCTGTTCTCATTACGGGCGTTCTTGGCGCTGACGCTCAGACAGGAAATAATTGTGCGCAGCGGCAAGATTGGAAATCCCAGCTGCATTTAAAAAGCGGTCAACTCTCGAATTATAAATGTCAGGTGACGATTGGCCGCCGATTTCTTTTCCACTCAGGAAGGAATCCACGACTGCTGCAGCAACAACCAGTATGTCGTCATGCTTCCTGACGCTTACCCGGCCGGATTACTTCGCTTCTGCAAGTGTGTCCTCATCTCGAAAGGCACAGGCAGTTCTGCGTACCGATATCTGCGATTTGCCAGTTCCTCGGCATTTGTAGCATACACTCTCCACAAAAATTCTGGTGACTAATCTTCGACCTTGAATCGAAGCACAAGGTGCCATTTCACTAAACCACGCATCTTTGTTCGGCGCTTCACACTTCTAAAACTGGATAGTAACTGAACTATTACCTCCTAGTACCTCCTTTGCATACTCATAGTTTGCATAGTTCGCGTACTCAGTTTGCATACTGTGCATACTCAGCACATTGCAGAGGTAGCAAAGGCACCTCTGTTTTTCAGAAACATGTCGCGCCGTGGCAGCGACTATTTCCCCCCCCCCCCCCCCCCCCCGGCGCGTAGACGTTTGACCCCTCGCGACGTTGGAGGGACAATCAAGGCCACTCCGCCCCCTCCCAGTATTGTCAGAGGTCGCAAGCGCTTGCACGTGATGGGAGCGGGGAGATGCGGGTTGAATGCCCAGCACCCTTCGCGACATTCGCAGAAAGCCCTCGTTAGGGTCGGGGCTTCGTGCTGTGGTCTTTCGCGATTTAATCGTATTTTGTTTCCTTTCAAAATCTCGGTCTCGCTTCTAGGTGGCGCCAGGAGGTTTTTTGTGTTGTTTCTTTCCCACGAGAACGCCGCGGCGAGAAAATCGCGAGCTAGGCAGTTGCTCTGGAGATTTCGGTGCGTACAGTCGTGAATGAGGTCAGCCAGGGAAGTGGTCGGAAAGCGACCGTAGACGGTGGCTTGACGACGTGTAGAGCGCGGCGACGGCGGCCCCGAAGGCGCGAGGCCCAAGTTCGCTCGTATCCGCAAGCGCCCATCAGCCCCGCGACGAGCAACCGCAGCTCGACGCTCCCTGCGACCGGACCTTGCCACTCCGCAGCTAAGCCATCGTTTCTCCCCACTCACTTGCATTCTTTCCTTTTTTGCCTTGTTGCTTCCTATTTCTAGTCCTAATCTTCTGTATTGTACTTCCTCCTCGAAGCATTGCATAGTAATCGCCATGATGTTTCCTTCTTTGTGTTAATTGTAGTGTTCGCCTACTCATTTTGCACTTGTTAGTTTGGTTGTGTAACATTTTGTTATTATGCTATGCCCATGTAAAGCGATTTGTGGCGGAACTAGTATGCGCCTGATGCCTCCGGTCAACGGCTGATCAGGCGTGTTCCCTATCGCCGGTCAGAATTCGAATGTCATGTTTTGCACGGGGGGTGGGGAAGTTTGTCGCTCCTCCCCGTGCAATTTTACGGAGATTGCAGTGGTGGGCAGTATGGTCCGATTAATTATAATTTCGGCGCCAACCAAACATCTCAGCTGCCCACATTATCGTGACAGGGGCGCCCCTGTTACAGGCATTGCCTGGGCAGTGGCCGGAGCCCGGCGTGGTGCTCCGCACCCACGCAGCACATCGGGGATGTTCGTTTTCGCTTTGAATAAGAAAATTTACTTTGTTAAAGTTATTTGTTTTCGTGCCTCTTTGAATGATACGCATCTTTGATGTTCAGCGTTATGCTTGCTTTGTTTTCCACATTGGGAAAGAGCTTGAATATGTAGAGTGCTCCCCTCCACAGTTAGCGCAGCACATTGGAGCTTAACTGTTCTAGCATTGATTATCTTCTAGAGGGCGAGGAGAGGAGGCGACAGGACGCGCCGGTGCCGCCGTTGGTCGGACACACGAGATGCCTCGCGCGTCCGGGCCGCTCGTCGATAACTTGAGATGCCTCACACCTGCGCGGCGAGGCATCATCAAAACGTCTCTCTCTCTTTCTCTCGTAGCCTGCGGGCTCTCCTTTCGAATTCGCGTTTGTTTTGTGAAGAATAAAATTAGTCTGCTCGGAATATCCACGCTGTCACCACGTCTCTCTTTATCCTGCAGCGAGGACGAAGTCCTCGCTACAAAACTGGTGAACCGGGCACCTCGAGCAGCTGTGCGCGACCACGAACAACCGACCACACCGAGCTCGCCTTCCGTCATGGCCGCAGAGCTAAAGCTTCCGAATTTCGGGCCCAAAAACCCACGAGTATCGTTCAGCCAATTTGAGACTCGCTTCCAGCTCCAGCGCATCACGTCGCAGTCTACAAAATATCTGCACGTGGTCACTCCGCTGACTGCCGACATCGCCGATGCCATAGACGACATACTCTCGTATACACCGCCTCAGACCCCATATGGAAAACTGAAGAGCACTGTTCTGCAGCGCCTTGAGACTTCGGAACAAGGCAAGCTCGTGCAGCTCCTTTCCAAAGAAGAACATGGAGACCAACGCCCCACACAACTGCTGCACCGCATGCGGCGACTACTGGGAGACCAGGCTTCTGAAGTGCGCGAGCTTCCCATCCTCTGGGAACGGTTCCTCCAGCGACTGCCACAGTCCATGCGGATGATTCTAGCTGCCTCGGACGATGTACAGTACCACTCGACCGGCTCGTTCAAATTGCTGGCCGTGTAGCTGACTGTAGTTCGTCAGTCACGGTGCCAATCGCCTCTGCACGGGTTTCCAAGAAGGCAGACCGACTTTTTCATCTGGAGGTAAAAATCGATCAGCTAACATCGGCAGTTGAGAAGCTCACATCCTCTGCTGGGGCTCAACAATGTTCCAGACGCAACCGCCCACGGTCACGTCGAGCAAGAACGCAGTCCCGCAGCCAGTGCCGCGAAGCTGATCGTCGCGTCTGGTGGTACAACCAACGCTTTAAATAACGAGCCCCCCGCTGCACTCATCCTTCCTCGTGGACGGGAAACGCCCCAGCTGCAGTCACTAACGGCGGCGTGGGACACCGGCCAGCATCTCAGCCCCCTGTTCTTTGTTATTTATTTATTTATAGATACTGCGATCTAGTACAGATCATAGCAGGGTGGGAAAAACAAAGTTCAAGTATATAAACACTCAAATTCATAACATTTGCAGGCACTTTTCAAACATCAATAAAGAATTAGTATTTACAGTCTCGCTATTAACTTTATTTCATTAAGTAATTGTCCTCGGGAAAAAAAGAATATTTAAAGCAGCTATTTCGTGCGTTCAAAGGGGTTATTGTTAGTGCATGCCTTTGTCTCGTGCTGTAACCTGAGGAGTAAGCAAAATAATTAAAAGTATTAACTTTATAACGACCTTTTATGAGCTGGAAAAAAACTTTAATCGACAAACACGATTGCGCTCAACGACTGGGCGTAACTCACTTCGCCTCACGAGCTTACTTACAGATGCACGGCCATATGAGTTAAAAATAAATCTAACTTCTTTATGCTGTATTCGCTCTAATTTCTGAATGTTTGTTACTGTGAAAGGGTCCCAGATGATTGCAGCATATTCTAGTAACGGACGGATGAGGGAATTGTATGCCAATAGACAAATACTAGGTGGGGATGACTTTAATGAGCGCCTCAAGAAAAACAGTTTCCGCATTGAATTTCCTACGACAGCGTCTATGTGTTTTGACCACGAAAGGTTGTTAGTAATCCATAGGTCTAAATATTTATACTCTGTCACCTCTAATAATGATGTGATGTTGGTACCGTACACAGAATGATGAGGTATTTTCTTGTGTGGAATTTTCATAAAAACGGTTTTTTCAAAATTAGTGCACATCTGCCATTTGTGGCACCATGCAACCACCCTCGCTAGGTCATTATTTTGACGTACCTGGTCATCAACTGAAGACACCACTTGATATAAAATACAGTCATCCGCGTACAGCTTCACGCGGACTGAAAGATCTGCAACAACGTAATTAATAAACAATAGAAATGAAAACAGGTGCCATTGACCGCATCAATGGCACCTGCTTGCTGGTCAACACCGGAGCGAAGCTCTCTATTGTCCCTGCAACGGTCGAGATCGCCAACGCGGCAAATTGGCATCTCCTTTGCACGCGGTCAACAACACCACAATTGCGTCATGCGCACTCTGGTCAATTTCCGTGGATTTTGGATTCAGGCGCCTGTTCAGATGGGTGTTCGTGGTGGCCGACGTCAGCTTTGCCATTCTTGGGGCAAACTCTCTGAGCTACTTCAACCTGGACGTAAGCGTTCGTGATCGTCGGCTAAAAGACAGTACCACGTCGTTCGCAGTGCTCGGAGAAAAGTCAAAACTGTCTTCTTCCGGAATCTGCTCGTTCGGTCCCACGTCAACCTATAACAAGACCATGGCCGAATTCCCCGCGCCTACGAAGCCGTGCAACACAGAGCTTCCAGGTGAGCCACAAAGGGATGCACCATATAGTCACCACCGGACCACCTGACGCAGCCCGACCCCGACGGCTTCTCGAATAGAGGCTTGAAATCGCTCGGGGGTGATTTGAACATACGCTCCAGCTCGGCATAATTCGCCCTTCTTCCAGCAAATGGTCATCGGCGCTACTTGTGGTGCCTAAAAAGGACTCGGAGGACTTGTGGCCTTGTGGTGATTACCATGCCCTAAATATTTGCTGGGACTACAGCCGATCAGTATCCACTGCCCCAGATCCATGACTTATTCAGTGCCGGTCTGTCAAGCATTTCCGTTTATTTCTCGAAGGCCATAGTTTTTACATCCTAACCGATCACAAGCCTCTAATCCGTGTTCAAAAACAACAGCTTTTGCTACTCCGAACGAGAACTCCGACAGCTTACGTTCATCTCATAATTCACCAGTGACAGTCGCCACATCTCAGGACCCGAGAACGAAGCAGCCGACGCACTCTATATATGAGTCCTGTCTCTGCGGATTTCGAAGCACTCTCCGCCGTGCGGGATGACACTGAGCTACGAAAGCTACGGGACGGAAATTCATCGCTAGTACTGGCTCAAATACCGCTTCCGTACATCACATCCAAGGTTACGTGCGACACCTCCAAAGGAAATGCGCTATCCCCGAAGGTTTCAGACACCTGCTGACATTTGTCGACAGACACTCGCGGTGGCCACAAGCGATTCTTCTCATTGACATTTCCGCTGAAACGGTCGCTCAAGCTTTTGTAGTGATGTGGCTATCACGCTTTGGGTGCCGGCTACGGCTGACAACTGACCGAGGCACACAATTTACAAGTAGTTTATTTTGCGCCCTTTCAAATCTTCTCGGCGCACGCCCCTACCCAACCATAGCCTACCACCCATCGAGCAACGGCATCGTGGACCGTCTAGACCGACAGCTTAAAGCCGCTCTGACTGTGAAGTTCGACCGGCAGCACTGGGTCTGCTGGGTCTGTGCGGGTCTGCTGGGGCTTGCATCCATCACCTCACTGGAGGCGCTGGAGGTACGCGAGGAGTTTCCGGCTGAACGGAATTCAGGCCTCCTCCAGGGAGGAGCAGAGGCCGGGTTATTCACCGCCTCAAGGGAAGGAGGGACTTTTTGGGAGAGAGATGGCCAGCTTTCGCTGTCCCTGCCTGGGCCGTGGATGGTCCTGTCACAGACTTTGCCTGGGAAGTGGCCGGAGCCTGATGCGGTGCACCGCACCTACGCAGCAGATCGGGGAAGTTTCTTTTCGCTGTGACTAAGGAAGTGTACTTTGTTGAAGCTATTTGTTTTCGTGCCTCTTTGAATGATACGCCTCCTTGATGTTCAGAGTCATGTTTTGTTTGTTTTACAAGTTGGGAAAGACCTTGAATATGTAGACTTCCACTGTTAGCTCAGTACATTGGAGCTACACTGTTGTCAGGTGGATGACCTTGTAGAGGATGAGCAGAGAAGGCGACGGGACGAGCCGGTGCCGCCGAGGGTCGGACACACGAGATGCCTCGCTCATCCGCACCGCTCGTCGATAACTTGAGATGCCTCACAGCTGCATGGCGCGGCAGCATAAAAACGTCTCTCTCTCTCGTTGCCTCCGGGTACTCCTTTCGAGGTCGTGTTTGTTTAGTTAAGAATAAAGTTATTCGGTTTGGAATCTCCACGCTGTTAGCACGTCTCTTTTTATCCTGCATCGAGGACGAAGCCCGCGCTACAATCTTGAGAGCCGCATTTTGCCCACGTTTTCTGACTAGGGCAGCTCTGCCATAGACGGCCGAACAACTGGCAAGTTAAGCATCATCGAGGGTTAGGTATGTAGGGTCTCACATTGATTCTAAATTGAGTCTTGAAGAGTTATGTGAACAAATGTCAGAACTGTGTTGTCAGGAGTTATGTGCCCTCTTTTCTTATTTTGATCCGGTGAAGAACATCAACGCCGTTTAGTTCAAGAAGTCCTTCTTTGATTTCTTGTTCGGTGAAGTGGATGAGATAATTTTCAGAAAATTACACCACTGACGGTGTCGAGAGATCGGTGGACAGGAATAGAGACACGTGCGCCATGGACACAATTTTGGAAAGTTTTGAGTGTTGGACAGTATCTGGAAGCTTGAGCAAGAGGTCTGCACTGGCCATTTTTGAAACCTTCTAACCATAACCCAAGACCCGGCCATCGAGCATTTTTCAACAATTAATTGGGAAATTAGTCTAGCAGATTTTTCTGTTTCTTCACTATGTATCACATCAAACTTTCGGAAAATTTGCTTGTTTTTCTGCGGGAACTGTTTTTTTTACCTTAGTCAGGCCTCTTTTGAGGGAGCGATCATTTAATAAAAGCGAAGGAGCAGTAGAACGTTTAACTTTTTCGGCTACGGTCAAGCTACCCTCCGTGGAGCCCAACGTGGGGAAAAAACAGAAAGCGTCAAGCAAGTTCTGCCCATGCCAGCTATACACCATAACTTTAACTCAATATGCCATAACAAAAGTTACATAGCCCCTTAAGATTAACCCTAGCCGCCTGAAAAGGAAGTAGGATACAGAAGAGTTTTGAAAAAGAGGATAGGGACATTGAAGATGCAAGGGAGGACAGGAAAAGGCAACTGCCGATTTCCTCCAGTCGTTCTGGCCGTAGATGCCTTCTACAGGAAGCTGGGGTTAAAGTGATGTGTTGCCTCCACCGAGTGCTTTAAATGTCTAAACACTCGGAATCCGCTCAACCACCAGGAGCAACTTTTCCCAGGACACGGCTAAGCATTGGTGATCCGTGATGACGCACTGTTCACCATCATCGCCCAGAGGGGATGCGACTGCGGAGGCTCAGAAAGCCATGGTGTCGCAAAGCACCATCATCTGTATGCCGCAGATACCTCTACGGGTGAATTCCTGGAAATGAACCCGATGTGAAGTTGTGCCACGCATTCTTATCATTGAATTATTCCAGCAGCATGCCATGCGTGAGAGAAAGCGGGACACCACGGTATTCCCCGTGGCCGAAAGTGAAGGTAATGTTCTTAGTGTGTTCTCCAAAGTTCCACACCAACCTACGAACCACTGTATTTTAATATACCGTGCGCTACAAAGCAAACTTAAAGCAGAGAAAGTAATTTTCAAAAATAGGATTTTTGAGCCAAAAATATCGCTTTTGCGGCATGGTACTGTCAAAGTTTACGGAGGCCAGAAAACAGGTGAATATTATTAACTAGTAAGGTGGTTATTAATGTCCAATAATTAAATTTTTACCTTTTAGAGTCAAGCGTACAGTTGCAATTAGAGATTTGAAGCCGGCCTTTAGTAATCGTGATATCAGTTTTTTGGAATTTCGAAAACACGATTGCCCTCTCCGGTATGGCTCGTCAAAATTTGTCTGCATTGTGCAAAAATACGCGCGCTTTCGAAAGAATACTACTGTACTGGTACTGCTGCTGCCAGGAAAATAGAAAAGAAAGTGCACGTGCCTGCCTACTGGCTCAAGCCGAGCCACGCTCGCTGCCGCGTGCTGATAGTAGGAGAGTTAAAGGATAGAAGAGGAAAGATAGAAAGGAAAGGCGCCGCGCGCTAATAGGCCCATAGGCCCCGGGCCGATCCCAGAGGCAGTGCAATACCGGGCCGACCCGTGCTACAAATCTCTAATTGCAACTACGCGCCAAAATCTAATAGTTGAAAGTTAATTATTGGAAGTTGTTAAACAGCTTACTAGTTAATATAATTCACCGGTTTTCTGGTGCCCGCCAACCGTGGCATTAGCATGCCGTGAAACCCACAAAAATCCTACTTTTAAACATTACTTAAAGTCTTCCTTGTAACACCCGGTATATACCTCGTGTTGAAGGGAAGCCGCCCAGTAACTTTTAAAAATGAAGTTTTTAAGATAAACTTTTCGCGCCCTCGCAATACCAGTCTTGACGGGCGTTGAAAAACAAGTGAGTATTGTTAATTAGTACAGCGATTAAATAAATACTAATAGTTAACTTTCAGCTCATGCCCATAGACGCCTAAGTGCAATTAAAGATTAGTAGCTGGAGGTAGTAATAGCCATATAAGTTTTAAGAATTTCCGAAACGCCATTATCGTCGTCATTGTGGCTCAACTATTTTGTGTCATTTCTCGCGCCAGTCGAAAAGTGCGCGCTTGCAGAAGAGGCACAGCAACGGGAATCAAAATTGAGGCAATCCGTCACGCTCATGATACGCGACAATTTCGGCCCCGCCTGCTGTAGACCCCTACGCTCCTCGGTGCTTCACTCCTCCAGTGCAGGCGCCGAAGAGAAACTCACGTTCTACGTCCATCGCGGAGTATCGCGTTTTGATTCGCGTTGCTCTGCGCCTTCCCTCAAGCGCGCGGTTTGGAAGTCTCTAATGGGATGTGATAGGGCTTAGCGAAGTTAGGAGGACAGGTGAGGCGTATACAGTACTAAAGGACGGACACATACTGTGCTATCGCGGGTTAGAGGATAGACGAGAACTAGGTGTGGGTTTCCTCATTAATAAGTATATAGCTGGCAACGTAGAGGAGTTCTACAGTATTAACGAGAGGGTAGCAGCTATAGTAATTAGGCTGAATAGGAGGTACAAGCTGAAAGTGGTGCAGGCCTACGCACCCACATCCAGCCATGATGACCAGACCGTTGAAAGCTTCTATGAGGACGTGGAGTCGGCAATGAATAAAGTAAAATCGCAGTACACTGTACTGATGGGCGACTTCAATGCGAAGGTGGGCAAGAAGCAGGCTGACGACCACGCGGTAGGTGACTATGGGATAGGCTCTAGAAATAGCAGGGGAGAGTTATTAGTGGAATTCGCGGATAGAAATAATTTACGGATAATGAATACCTTCTTCCGCAAACGAAAAAACAGGAAGTGGACCTGGAAGAGCCCCAATAGTGAGATTAAAAATGAAATCGACTTCATACTATGCGCTAAACCTGGCATCATTCAGGATGTTGCCGTCCTCGGAAGGGTGCGTTGCAGCGACCATAGAATGGTAAGGTCTAGAATTAGCTTAGACTTGAAGAGAGAACGGAAGAAGCTAGCGAAGAAGAAGACCATTAACGAGTTAGCCGTAAGAGGGAAAGCACAGGAGTTTAGGATAGCGCTGCAAAACAGATATTCGGCTTTAACTGAGGAAGATGATCTTGATGTTCATTCAATGCACGATAACCTGACATCAATAATTACGGAGTGCGCCGTAGAAGTAGGCGGCAGGGCAGTTCGAAAAGATACCTGGAATCTATCTCAGGTGACGAAAGATCTGATTAAGAAGCGCCAAAACATGAAGGCATCTAACACTACCGATAGAATAGAACTAACGGAGCTATCAAAGTTAATAAATAAGCGCAAGGTAGCCGACATAAGGAAGTTTAATATGGAGAGAATCGAGCATGCTATAAAGAACGGAGGTAGCCTAAAAACAGTGAAGAGGAATCTAGGCATAGGTAAAAACCAGATGTATGCATTAAGGGACAACCAGGGCAATGTCATTAGCAATATGGATAAGATAGTTAACGTAGCCGAAGAGTTCTACACAGACCTGTACAGTAGCCAATGTAATCAGAGCGCTAATGAGAAAGACAGCAGTGCGCAGCAATGCGTCATCCCGCCAGTAACGAAAGATGAAGTTAAGAAAGCCTTAGAAGCAATGAAAAGGGGAAAAACAGCTGGGGAGGATCAGGTCACAGCAGATCTGTTGAAGGATGGAGGGGACTTCGTGCTAGAAAAACTAGCCATCCTGTATACGCAATGCCTTATGACCTCGACTGTACCAGAAGCTTGGAAGAATGCAAACATTATCTTAATTCATAAGAAGGGAGACGCCAAGGACTTGAAAAATTACAGGCCGATCAGCTTACTATCCGTTGCCTACAAAGTATTTACTAAGGTAATCGCTAATAGAGTCAGGGCTACGTTAGACTTTAATCAACCAAATGATCAGGCAGGCTTTCGTAAAGGATATTCCACAATAGATCATATTCACATTATCAATCTGGTGATAGAGAAATGCGCAGAATATAACCAACCTCTATATATAGCTTTCATTGATTACGAGAAAGCATTCGACTCTGTGGAAACCTCAGCAGTCATACAGGCATTGCGTAATCAGGGGGTAGAAGAGCCTTATGTCAAAATACTGGACGATATATATAGCAACTGCACAGCTACTATAGTCCTCCATAAAGTCAGCAATAAAATTCCAATAAGGAAGGGTGTCAGGCACGGAGACACGATCTCGCCAATGCTGTTCACCGCATGTTTGCAGGAGGTATTTCGAGGCCTGAATTGGGAACAGTTGGGAATAAGAATAAATGGAGAATACCTAAATAATCTGCGATTTTCTGATGACATTGCCTTGCTGAGTCACTCAGGAGGTGAACTGCAAATCATGATCAACGAGTTAGACAGGCAGAGCAGATCGATGGGTCTAAACATTAACATGCAGAAAACCAAGGTAATGTTCAACAGCCTAGCAAGGGAACAACAGTTCACAATTGGCAGCGAGAGCCTAGAAATTGTGCCGGAATACGTTTACTTAGGGCAGGTAGTGACAGCTGATCCGGATCATGAGAGGGAGATAACTAGAAGGATAAGAATGGGGTGGAGCGCATATGGCAAATTCTCGCAGATCATGAGTGGCAGTTTACCAATTTCCCTCAAGAGGAAAGTGTACAACAGCATAATCTTACCGGTACTCACCTACGGGGCAGAAACGTGGAGGCTAACGAAAAGAGTTCAGCTTAAGTTAAGGACAACGCAGCGAGCCATGGAAAGAAAAATGATAGGTGTAACGTTAAGAAATCGGAGGCGGGCAGGGTGGGTGAGGGAACAAACACGGGTTAATGACATCCTAGTCGAAATCAAGAGAACGAAATGGGCTTGGGTAGGGCATGTAATGCGAAGGCAAGATAACCGCTGGTCTTTAATGGTAACGGAGTGGGTTCCAAGAGAAAGCAAGCGTAGCAGGGGGCGGCAAAAGGTTAGATGGGCGGATGAGATTAAGAAGTTTGCAGGCAAAGGGTGTATGCAGCTGGCAAAGGATAGGGTTAATTGGAGAGACATGGGAGAGGCCTTTGCCCTGCAGTAGGTGTAGTAAGGCTGATGATGATGATGATGATGAATTGCAATCAGGCGTCTATCGGCAATGGTTGAAAGTTAACTATCTGAATTTGCTTAATCGCCATACTAGTTAACATTACTCACCTGTTTTTCGACGTACGCCAACATTGACATTACTGTGCCGCAAAGGTCATGTTTACCTCAAAAACCACATTTTTAAAAATTAGTGGCTGATCATATTTTGTGGCTGGAGAATTAGTGGGAATTAGTGGAAATTAGTGTCTGTGAAGCTGCCGCGCACTAGTGGCACAGAATGCATTGCAGGTGCTGGATATCTTCAAGCCACTCCTTGCAGCTCTCCAGCAGCTGGTGAAATGCCTCCTCCAGCCTCACCGTTCTGAGATGTGGTCAGGATGTCATACTTTGTCATCAAAATTATCAGCCGCGACGTCCAGCACCCTTTCTTCACACTGGAACATCTGCGCTGTCTGAATGCCTTGTATTACTGATGCAGGTCGGTCGCTGTGCTGTACTCAGGTCGCAGCGCTCGGCAGCCCTGCAGTTGTGAAGGCTACAGCTGTGGCGGCCTGTGACGTTCAGCGCGAGTCATTGTCTGTGGTGCTTGCCACAGACCGCAATTTTCTACTTCTTGTTTTTTTTTTTACCCCGCGCCCCCTCATCACTATTCCCCAGTGCAGGGTATCCATCCAGAACATTCTTCTTAACATCCCTGCATTTTCTCTACCCCTTTTCTCTCTCTCTTGTGGCTGGTTCCCCTGAAACACCTTTTATATTGTTTCCGCCACTGTTGGATACGTTGAATTGCACCTATGATGCACCAATGATGAGAAGTGGAGGGCGCGTGGTGTTATTCAAACAGCGCGCATTTATTCAAGAGCATCTGTCGAGGAGTTCTTTTCATCGGAAAGTATTATGCGGCAGTAGTACTTATCGTATATAGTGATATTTCGGTATCCGCAGAACTCAGTAAAGACCGTATCGCATGTTTCATTCCATGCGTCAGTGCTTCCTTCTCGAACCCACATTTCGCAGGCTCTTTCACACGGAAACGATGCTGCAAAAAATATACATAGTATATATAATACAGCAGCGCAACACGATTGTCCACAAATTTAAGTGCAGATGGCGTGCATTACGTGCTAAGCGCTTGTGAAGTAAATCAGGCTTGGTCCAACGACATTTCAAGTTCAATTTTACAGTACGGGGACTACTTTGGCAGTGGGCCGTGATTTAGGTACTGAAACGTGTGTCCAATTGAGGGGCTACCACGATTAGAATTACATGTTGTTGCCGCGTTCGTTTATCGCCGCTGTCATGCAGCTTGATCAATTTGCTAGATGCGCGGTGACTGGAACGCTCTGAAAAAACGATAATAATGTAACTTTCAACAATCTTATGATTGATTATCGGCGTGACGATGGTTTAAACCTCGAAGGTTCGTTCCTGCCTTTAATTTGAGCGCGGCCAAAAGCAGCCTCTACATTTTGGTCTTCGAAATATGTTCATCACACTTGCTGCTATCGCCGCCGCTTAGTGGTTTCTTTTTGCAGTAACATGTCTACGTAATTAACATTCGGACAAAATCACCAGTGTGTTATCCGCAATCCACATCTGCGTTCGTGCTGCTTTACCAGCAACTTAAAAATGTCAGTATGACCTTTTTTTACACAGGAAGAAAAATTATTGTGCCCAGCAACGTATAGCAGATGAACGCAAAAGGGAAAAAGAACTTGCACCTATCTAATGTTCATGAACACAGGTATGTCCCATGTTCTTGTGCCAGCTGTGGCTTTGAGAAACCAAATGGTGCGTTGCTTTCTCTCTTTAACCGATTCTGAATATCTCTTCCGGTCGTTCTTGAACACAAACAAAATTGTTTATTAGACATTGGTTGTTCTTTAGAGTGTATGTGATTGTTCATGTTGATCTAGTATGTGCGTTATTTTGCTCCTTAGCGAATGCATCTACTCTATGTAGTTTCCATTTGTAAAATAATTTATTTTGAATAAACACAACGAAGTACCATGTGTACGTATTGTCTTGCTTAACACTGATTGTTTGGCATATATACATAAGCTCCTTAAGGAATCAGTTTCAGTTTCATATCTTTACACAATTTATAGAACAAGTGCTGCATGCGGTGAATGTTGAGAAACCGTTCATAGTGGTATCGCGCCTAAGTATTTCGGGAGAAGGGAGCAGCATCAAGCTGTTTAATTGCGGCTGATTTTTCTTTCTGCTCCGCCTTCTCAAGCACATACCTGGAATGAAGACTGGAAAGGACATTGGACTATTCAGTTTCCCACCGCTTATTATTACTTTAATCATGAGTCAGCGGAATTGCTTGCAGGCATAGACATCGGCCAATTTTCGCCTTAGGGTACGGGCTGGTGTCCCTGAGTGCGTCCTCTATTCCTTGATTCGTCATCATTTGCTGCCGATGTGTATATTCTGCCGCGGATGTCAGCTGGGATAGAATAACTCACGCCTCTTGATAATTCACGCTTCTTTATGGTGCTCTTCGTGTTAATCTTAAAATTATCCCCTATAGGTTTCGGCAGACTGTACGCTGTAAGAAAAATTGCTCAGGCATTTCTATAGCAGTACTATCCTTTGCTTAGGCAGTTCAATTCGCTGACAATTGTGACTGTAGAACTGATCACTTACCGTTGTCCCAGTGAGGTGTGAATACCACTGCACATTTACCGTCCGTATAATTGAAAATGTAGTCGTTTGTTTTCGCAAATGTATAATTTCCTAGAAAAAGCACCACAAATTTATTCGTCCAAGAAACACAAATACGCGTAAGTTGTTATGGAACAATGGCCATCTTGAACCCTCAGTGAATGTACATGAGTTATTCCATGTTAATGATGACATTTATTACCTTAGAAATAATTCTTTTTGTCGCATACCTGAGCTCACAATAAATTGACGTCCACATTGCAGAACGTGGTATGGCACGCAATATTTGGTCACAGCATAAAAACGTGACTCCCAATCCCTCGATTACTGCGTGTTCCTGATTTTAGCGCACTCCATGCAGCAAAGAAAGCTCAGCGACTTAGTGTCCTTGATACTTCCTCAAGCCGGTCCATCTTGAAGTTGCTGCCCAGATGCAGTGCTTATTTCGCTCAAAATATAGACACGCATATCCGGTGCACTTTTTGCTCCATGCATGAACTCATCCTAAGGCTTTGGTTCTTTTCAAACCACAGAAAAGCAATAAATGTTCTTCGTAGGCAACATAGGTATAACCACCTATGCGGTGCGCTAATCGGCCGTGGGTAAAACGGTCGTCTGCGTGATTATCGCACAGGACACAGGAAAGTACGTAGCACTGCAGCTCAACGCTGTGTAGTGATATGCAGCTGTGCTGCGTATACATAAATGTCAGCGGTCTCAAATGGAGATCAAATGAATGATAGTACCAGAGGTTAGACTCAGTAAGGACTAGCCTATAGCTGTTAATTTTGACCTCTAGGAAAAAAATTGGCTGTGGTTTAGCTCTGGTTAAACCTAGTTGAATTGCGAGAGCTTCGTTTCCTTGGCACCTCGTCTACACAGCGTCTCACTCCGACGCTCTCAAGAACTCAAACCGGTCTCTTCCGCAGTTGAAGAGTCACTCCGGGAAGTTGCACGACTTCTTTTAGGAACACATGCACATGGTGCGGCGAAAAGCCCACCCTATACCACATCACATGGGAATGCAAAGAAAATTCGAGTCAGGAACAGTGGGAGGGCTGCGGAATAATTTCGACCACTTGGGGATTTTTAACGTGCACTGACATCATAAAGCACACGGACGCCTTAGCGTTTTGCCTCCATAAAAACGCAGCCGCCGCGCTCGGGTTTGAACCCGACCGTGGCGGCTACGTTTTGTGCCTTCGACCCGCGTCGTCTGAACGACCCGTGACAACATTGCCTAAAATATGGCATTTGAACGCATTCGCCTGGCTTCATAATATGCACGCCGTTTAGCTAAACGTTGTTCCCGCTCTTCATCCGTTTCTTCCGCACGCCGCCGCTTCTTAGCTGCAGCACATCGTTGCAGCTTCACCTTTTACACATCATCCGACATACCGTGGAGGATTCGCTGGGACGACTGCGACGAGCCGAGTTGGGGGCCGCTTTTCCACAGCTGGCATGACGTCACGTAGAGCGAGCGCCTCCCCCACGGCAGCGGCGCTGGAGGATTCGCTGGGACGACTGCGACGAGCCGAGTTGGGGGGCCGCTTTTCCACAGCTGGCATGACGTCACGTAGAGCGAGCGCCTCCCCCACAGCAGCGGCGCTGGAGGATTCGCTGGGACGATCGCGACGAGCCGAGTTGGGGGTGCCGCTTTTCCACAGCTAGCATGACGGATGGAAGATGGATGGAAGGTAGGAGCGTCTCCTTTGAAACATGGCAGTGGTTGTTGCCGCTATGCTCAGTTTTTTCCCTTTATTGTTGTTTACACTGCTTTAAGTTGTTACTACAATTCGCCATTTCCTTAAAAAAAACGTCTTCCTACACTTTAAAACTTATGTCACTTCGCTGCTTTTGTGCCACCAATCGCTTTCTGCTAATTTCAGCCGCAGATTTATTTACATG
The DNA here is from genome assembly GCA_030143305.2 of Amblyomma americanum. Taxonomy (NCBI): domain Eukaryota; kingdom Metazoa; phylum Arthropoda; class Arachnida; order Ixodida; family Ixodidae; genus Amblyomma; species Amblyomma americanum. Next base: position 138,605 of record JARKHS020031037.1, read on the forward strand.
ACTATTGTTATCTCTAAACCCTAAGACCTCAGGAAGAGTGACAATGCCTGCATCGACGTCGGGATGGATATCATTGCAATTTAGGATGAGGTGTTCTAATTGTTTCTACAGATTTACCACACACAGCAGATGTATCACCTTCGTCGTTAAATTTTTTTTTGTCGCTGCGCGTTTTAAGACACCCTGACTTAGCTTCAAATAGGAGGGCACTGCCTTTTGAGTTATCATAAAACGTTTCCTTCCTGATCTGCCTTTTCCAGCATCGATATTGTTCTACACTATGCTTCTTTTCCATTGAATCTATCCAATTTTTACCTTCGACGTTTTTAACCTGTCGTTTAATGCTCTTTCTTTCTCCTTCCTCGTCTCTGGCAAACTTACTGGCCACCTTTCTAGTTCGTTTCCGCCACTGTGTGTCAACGCTCTTTCTGTACAGGTATTTAAATACCTTAGCTGCCCACCTGTTATCATCCAATTTCCTCAGGCGTTCTTCGTACAGTACTTTACTCTGAGCTTCCCGCGCTTCGAACGTTGCCCAGCCCATATGCCCCTGTACTGCCTCGTTTTTGGTTTTCCCGTGGGCACCTAGTGCTAATCTTCCGACAGTTCTCTGATTTACTTCTAATCGCGACTGAACCTCAGCCCTTAAGCATAGAACCGAATTCCCGAAAGTAAGCCCCGGCACCATTATTCCTTTCCAAATACCTCTCAGGACTTCATACCTGTTGTACCCCCACAATGCCCTATGTTTCACTATCCCGGCATCTCTTCGCCCTTTTGCTATGAGAGACTGTTCGTGCTCACGTACAGCGTGCGCCCGACGTCACGTACAGCGAGCGCCCCTCGCGGCAGCGGCGCGCAGCTGCAGCATGGAGGATTCGCTGGGACGATCGCGACGAGCCGAGTTGGGGCCCCGATTTCCGGTATGACGTCACACAGGTCACGCTAAAGGTCAATGGTGGATTCTCCGGGACGACGGCCAAGAGTGGAAACCTCGAGCAGTATTGCTTTCGCAATAAAAAAAATGAATGAACTTGTTTTTCCTTTGTTTTTATAACGCTTATACGTGTCCTCATACCCTCTACGAGGAAAGCTTAATCTGATTCATTGCTTTTTTTCCCCGCCGCTGTTGCTCAGTGGCTAGGGCGCTCGGCTACTGATCAGGAGAACCCGGGTTCGAACCCGACCACTGCAGCCGCGTTTCGATATAGGCGACAAGATCCCCACGGTAAAGATCACGTTAAAGATCCCCAGGTGGTCAAAAATAATTCCGGAGCCCTCCACTACGGCACCTCTTTCTTCCTTTCTTCTCTTACCGCCGTATTCACAAACGGGCCTTACCTTTACCTTACCTTCACTCGAGAGGCGACTTTCGTAAAGGTCACCGAAAGTGGAAGGTACGGGAAAGGTTAAGCCGAGTTTCAGAAACCTACCTTTCGGCGTCCTTACGGAAAGCGCCCTTACCCGCGGAAGTAAGAGGCATTGTAGCGAGGCTAAAAAAATATTAAAGCTTCCGTCATTGTTGCATGCACTCATAACTTTTTTCTATCCTATAAAAAGTAGTTAAACAAATATGCGAGATGTAATACACATTTATTAGACGAAATCAGGTAACATAGCTCTAATTTTGACGCAAGTTTTTTTTTGGTCTAGCCACAATGAGAGCCAGCCGTCGCTATAAGAAGCTTTGTTGAGTCGACGTCCCTTTTTGTTTATTTTCCTGTGCCTCGTGTGTTGTGCGTGTGCCTCGTGCGTTGTGCTTGTGCTTTTTGGTTATTCGTGTTTTCTTTAATAAGTAAATCTAGAATTTAAGTTTTCTGTATATATTATATTGAATTTTACTGCCTATTTATTTGTTTGAAACACGTGTAAATATATGCAAAAAAAAGAACAACGTTTACGGAGAGCGAGCGCCGCGTCCTGAGGGAGTTGGTAAACACGCACAAGTCTGTGATCGAATGCAAAAAGAGCGACGGGGCCTCCCTGGAGAAAAAGAAGAAGACCTGGAAGCTGCTCACTGAGCAGTACAACTGCCGCACCGACGTTCGGCCCCGCACTGAGGCCCAGTTGCGCAAGTGCTGGGACAACTTAAAAGAAAAGTGGCGAAGAGCGAAGGCAGCAGACATGAAAGCGATTTTCGGCACAGGTGAGCTCTGCTTTCATTATTTTGCTTGGTCAAAAAAAAGCAATTGCTTGCTTTCTGCCTTCATCATCGCATTTAATTTTGTCATCCTTTGTGCTTTCTGCGAAGCAGCTTTCCGCAACACGGATGGCGACGCGAAAACGATGCCAAGGAACAACACACGCACTCATGTTGTTCATTTTCTGGTCCCGTTTCGTTGTTCATTTTCTGGCTCCGTTCTTGCTTCGTTTCGCTGAAGTCATAGTTTTCATGTGACATTTGCCTCGCTTGTAGGCGCTCGAAAATTAAGGAATTTTCAGTAACATTATTGCCTAATTTCTGTGCCCTTTCTCAGGGGGCGGCCCGCCACCACCCAGCCAGCTGGACGACGAATTACACCGCGTTGGAGACGTGGCGTCCCATATGGGAACGAGGGTAGATAACCCATTTGACGGTGACGGCAGCCGCTACAGCAACAGCGGGCCATTGCAGCGCACCCCGACCGCTGCCACACTGCTGGAGGCGACGCAGTCCGAGCCACAGGCGGAGGCTGATGGTATGATTCTTGCTTGTGTACTTTTAAATATATATCCGATTATACATACCGGCGTGAAAGCTAGGTAATAGTTTAGGGCATGTGTGTGTTGGAAATATCGCTCATAATAAATCTTAGAAGTTTTTTAATCGTTTCTCACGCAATATTGATTGTGAATAAAACGTGTCAATTCACAGGGTAATTCTGCTGTGTCAGCCACGCAACTGCAACACAAATTAAGCTGCAAGCATGGGATGCGCAGGGGTCATGTTATTAAATCAGGAAGTAGGAATGAAAATTGCGGTCACACTTGCTTAGTCGACACCAACTTTTTAGCCATCATCCAACAAATGAGAGCATATCACTGCATAGTTAAACTTCCTGCACAGTTAGCAGGAACAAGATAAGCCCTGCATATTGCAAGGGATTTTAACCTCAGCATGGCCATGTCTTTATTCCTTAGCCTTTGTTGGATTTTCCTTAGACAAACTCCAGCATGCCTTGTTCAGGCGGCCTTCTACTTGCCATTATCTAGAGCATGGAAGTTTAGGAATGAACGCCTGAAGATGAGATCTTGCAGCCTCACTGGGACTGAAAAAGAAAAGGCAGAACAGGGACAAGCAGTTTCCAATTTGTTGCAGATATTTTGGGATTATGTTCCTCTGTGCAATTTACCTGCCATAATAATCTGTGCTTAACTCTGTGGTTTGCGGAGTGAGGGAATTGAGTTACTGTAATATCACAAAGTGCTATGCAATATGAATGCTAGCAGTGTACTTTGCAAATATCAACATTCCCAGCCTGTACAGGTCCATCTGTGTGCTCTATCAGTCTGATTATGCCGACGCTTGTGTTGTCATATGCAGCTGTCTAGCTTTGCCTTAATTTTTTTTTTCTGCATACTACTCAAGATGACAAAAGGAAACATACCACCAGATGTTTCTTGTTTCCATCTTGTCTTTTGTTTCCTACCTTTTGTAAGCCTGTGTAATTTTTTCTGGCATGGAATTACTTTAAAACTGCCAAATTGTTGTTTATGGCTGCTAACATACAGCTGCTACTGCCTTACAGGGAACATGACTGCTGTTCTCTGTGCCTACGGCTACACATTCTGAATGCAACATTCTCATGCAATCAAGATAAGCTGGCATATTTGTGGCATTATGATACTGTGCACACTACTACATCTCTGCTTCGATGGTAGTGAGATATTGTATTGTTATGAGCACAACACTGAGAGTTAAATGAAACATGTTTAATTTACGAACAATTCTTCAGAGTTCGACTTCTCATCGTGTCGAGCAACGGAAAGCAGTCAAGCTGAAAGTGGCGAGGCTGCTGAGGTTGCCGAGGTTGCCCCAGACGACCAGGAGGCCTACAGCAACCAGGACCTGCAGGAGCAACAGTGCAGCGACGAAGAGCACAATACGCCGATGCTGGCCACCACTTGCGAAGTCATTCTTCCTGCTACACAGCCGGCTGGCTATCAGCGACGCAAGGCTGCGCCTGCCCCAAAAGAGTCTGTGCTTGCCACAGAGCTGAGTTCCCGTCTTGAGGCTGTGGTAGCAGACAGCAAACGAAAAAGAAAAGAACATGTGCTAAGGGTGAAGCACATGAAAGCAGAGCATGAGCTGCACATGAAGCATGCAGTGGAGATGCATGCACTCCAGAGTGCGAACAAAAAGGCTAAAATGCAACTTTTGCAGATGAAAATTGCTGCTGCGTTGAAGAAAGACCTGAACATAGAATAACAATAAACACATTGTTTCTTGAAGGAGCGAGTCACGTACATTCATTCATATTACCTAATTTTGTGTAAAGTGGTGCCGAATGATGCTTTCCCTGGCTCTGAACACGCTTTGCGAGTCCAGAGGCAATGGTTGCAGCTGTGGTTGAGGCTGTGGCTGCCGAGAGTTGCAGGTGTTTGTGTGCAACAGAGCAGGAGGCATTTTCTCTGTAGCACGACGACGGCCAAAATTGTGCAGTGCAGCACAAGCTGTTATTACAACTTCAGACATCCTGGTGTTGATTTGGAGCTTCATGTCCAGGCACGGGAATAATATAATAATAATTGTTTTTTTGGGGGGAACGGAAATGGCACAGTATCTGTCTCCTCTTCCATATTCCAAATGCCCTCTCCACAGTATTCCTCGTCTTGATCTGTGCCTTGTTGTATCTAAATGAAAACAAACATTCCATATGATGAGAGCACTTGTTATGTTATTGTGAGGTCATATATTCTGCCAAATAGTTTCTGCTTACCGGTACTCTGGGCTGCCTCTCTGTCCTGATTCCCTGAGGGGGGTCATGAGGTAAGGCCGGCACGCATACCCCATGTCGCCGAGAAGCACTCCTGGGATGGTTCCTTCCTCGTAGCAGAACCTTGCACGGCTGTTGTCAAATATACGGATGTCATGTGTAGACCCAGGCCAGCTCGCCACCACATCAAAAAACTCCATCTGAGGGCCAGTTATTGCCTCCAGAAAATATGCGAAGAAACAGTGTCGCAAACAAATTACACACAGCAATTCCTTTCCATTCAAGAATATTGCAGCTACATTGAACAGATGTGCAATTTGCGCATAGCGTTCTCGTAACAGCTATCTACTTCATGCCGTGTACACCCGAATTTACTGAGCCTTTACTTTCTCATAATACCTTCTTGTCACTGTATAAACTCACCGATGAAAGATTAACATAATCCATAATTCATGATCAGTCAATGAGTAGTTCAGAAAATTAAAAAGGTGCTGTGTGTCACAGGGCCTAATAAAGCAATGTGTAGATATAGGTATTTGATTGTGCCGTCGGCAAGCCTCGGAGTCTCTGCAAATGTGAAGAGGCTAGCCCCAATTAGCACTGTCAGTAGCTTGCACGCTACCAGTAGATGACCTTTGTACTATCTCTAGCATGCGACGTCTGCCCAACAAAATATGATTTTCATATTTACTCGCATGACTGCTGACCAGAAAATATGATTTTGGCAAGCATTTCTTTTCGACGCACAAGCACAATCCACTTGTTAAACCACTTACCTCAATATTTTGTGAATACAAAATTGAAGGTTGCCAAATACTGGAGCATTTTCTTTTTGTTCTGCCTTGAATTAGCAGTTACGTGGCATACCTTGTGTTACAGCTTCACAGCACTGCTTTGGTTTACTCAACTATGATAAAGGAGAACAGAATTGATAATTATTATAGTTATGCACAGTTCTGCTCTCTCTGTTGCATTCCTCTTTAGCCTCCCCTTCCTTTCTTCACCCCCGATTATAAATAAAGAAGCCCGCCAAGACGCACGGTGAAAATTACATACTTGACATGAAATGAACAAGTATTACAGCAGCTTTAAATTTCTTCTTACCTGCACATTGAAGGAAAAATACCCTTTCTGATTCCGGAACACTTCGGCATTTTCTCCTCCCGGGCTCTTTATCCGCACATGAGTGCATTCAATGCACCCAGTGACGCCGGGAAACTGAGCGATGCCGTAAAAGGCGTGCATCACTTTGTGCATATCTCCGGCCGCAGGAAATGTCACCAGTGCCGGAAAAAACGTTTCTGCGATGAGGGCGGACACAGTCGACACCACCCGGGAAACCGTGGGTTGGGATACATTGACGAGGTCGCCGGTCACAACTTGAAAAGTCCCCGCACCGTAAAAGCGGAGGGCGATAAGTAGTCGAAGCAGCGGCGGCACAGGACAACCTCGTCCGTCAGGGTAGATGTGCAGTGGAAGCATGGACAGCAGTTCCAGCACGGCAGGCTTCGAAAACCGGTACCTCGCGAGAAACTCGCCGTCGTCGAAATGCTCCATCGGGTTCTGGCGCTCCCTAAGCACCCTCCAGGATGGCTTTGCGCGGTGGGGAACTTCGTCATTCACGACTTCCATAAATTCCATGAACTCGACGAGCTAGGAAAAGCTGTCGTCGTATTCCTCCATGTTGGATTGACGAAAGGAGCTGCTAAAGGTAGGCCAGGGGCTACCTTTGCGAACGCGCCCTTTCCGAGGCCGAAAGGGCGGCTAAAGGTGCAGTTTAAGGGTAAGGTCGGTTTCTGAAACCCGGAAAGGAGCCGTAAAGGTAAGGACCTCGAAAGGGAAGGTAAAGGTCGGTTTGTGAATATGGGGGTCAGTCCCTCCTTTGTTCCTTCCGTTACAGCGCTGTTCAGGTGTCCGCCGTTATGTGCGACAGGTACTCCGCCATTTCCTTTCCACAAACTGCAATATTAAATTTTTTTCATTGTTTTTTGGTGAACCCATGCTATTTGAAAACTTATGTAGTTTGCGAATACCTTCCATATGCGTAAATAAATTTTACCTCTAAACACAAACACGGGCGACCAAGATTGCTGCAAACTTTCGGAGGCCGTTGGCTTCCTTGATATTGTTGTCAGCCGAGCCCTTCATTTCCCTTCCCTTCAATGTTAGATGGTTTCACGACGGTCTCGGTTCTGACAGTCTTGCTGTCATTGGTAGCAAAGAGGGTTCTCGCACAGCTTCCGCCTTCACACTCGCGGTATTAAAGGGAGTACTACGTCCGCCGCTATGGACGAAGGTGGCACTGGAGAACTTTCTCAAGGTTGGGTTGCGCGCAAATATAAACACGCCCGAAACCCGAAGACTATACAGACGTTGCCGTCGTCCCAGCACCTCTCTGTGCAGAAATCTTGCAGGCATTTCATGACGAGAATACCGCCGGTCACCTAGGCTACGCCAGTACCCTGGCTAGGATCGAGCACAGCTATTACTGGCCTAAGCATGAGGCAAACGTGCGACACTACGTGCGCTGTTGCCGCAATTGTCAACAACAGAAAAGACCCCTGTCAAGCTAGCTGGGCTGTTACATCCCGTACAAGTGTCCAGAGTATCGTTTCAGTAAGTTGGCTTGGACCTTCTCGGCACATTCCCAACTTCATCCTCGAAAAACAGGTGCATCATCATGGCGACTGATTATCTCAAAAGAGCTACAACTGGGGCTAGTTGGAAATGCATCCTTGAAGGTATTGGTGAGCGCTACCAAAATACCGAAAGGGATAGGGAAGCGCTTGTCTTGTGTGTTCGTCCCTTACCGTATTTTGGTAGCGCTCACCAATGCAATCAAGGATGATTATCTCACGCGCTACGCTGAAACGAACGCCCTCCAGCGCAGTACAGCAGGGGAGGATGCGAAAATTTTCGTGGAACTCATCGGCTGGGGGCATGGCTGCTCGAGACTTATTATCAAGGATAGAGGCACCGATTTTACTGCCAAACTCTTGAACAGACAGACAGACAGACACACACACACACACACACACACACATATATATATATATATATATATATATATATATATATATATATATATATATATATATATATATATATATATATATATATAGTATGGTGGAGCTGCCATAAAAAGAATGTAAACCAATAAGCTCCTGCCTGCACCAATGACGTATAACAGGCTTGACCCAATCGTAAAATAAATGAAAAGGCCCAAAGGCAATCCATCGTTTTGCCACCCGTAGGTGGAAAAATAAAAGAAGGGGGCGGGGAAATGCTACAAGCGACCCATCGCCGGGGGAACGGGCCCGGGGAGACTCCCCTGATCTCCCCTAGGACGTAGTGGAGGGGGTGGGATGTAGGGTATGGGAAATTGGAATTGGCAAAGGGTTATGGGAATTGGGATGGGAATGGGGACAGCGAGATTTTGCGCTGATCCTTCATTTGACATCGACTCCATTTCTGGCCTGCCTGGCCATGACAGGTAGGGCATCGAGCCTTTCCAATGGTGCGGCTCCCCCACGGGATGCACGACCACCCACTGGCTCCGACCGTCGGAGGCAGGAAAGAAAGAAAAAAAATCCTAACTTCGGGTCCGCAGCCACCTGCTCCTCCACGATTTTAAAGGTTGGATCGGACCGGCCGGTTACTAGCCGTCGACTGTGTTTCGCGGTTTTTCAGACTCCGGAAGTGTGTGTGGTGTGGTCCGGCCAACAGAGGCCCAGGTCGTCAGCCTATCGGCGCTTGGCCCTCGGCACCATAACCCGGTAACCCTGGGGGACCCACCTGTGCTACCCTCTAACCACCATGCACTTATTTCCTCCCCTTGCTTGCTCCACACCTACTGAGGAGGGAGTATTCAAGGCCGGGCGCCCGGGCCACGAACCAAGAATCGGGCATAGGGTGAGATAAGCCGGGCCTACTCCACCGGTACTCCACACATCGACGATTTTCGCACTGGTCCTACTGCACACCCTCTACCTCGGCGTCCCCGGTGGTCCCCAAAACCGGGTCAGCCTCGGCGTCTGCAATATGCCACCCATCATAAGCGATCCGCAATGAGACTGCTTCCCCGAGGACATCGATTCCGAGGAGCTCGGGCTGTCGGAACCCCCGCGCGGACCTGGCCTCTATGTAGCCAGAAACCGTGCGTCGGCACGCTACCGCGCGGACCTGACCTCTTCGTAGCCAGAAACCGAGCATTAGTAGCCGTGCACGTTCCCGTGAGCGGAGGTTTTTGACTTTTGACATTCCTTTCTACCGGATTTCGTGGGTCCAACCTGGTCTGCCTCCAGGCCTGCCTCCGCACAGACAACGGACCTCACGATTCGGCTGGCCCTCACAGCCGTGGGAGTCGCTGCAGCTCCCAAGAGGATGGGCCCCGGACAACCCATCCCCACCGCTGGCGTTGCACCGGAACAAAGCCTAGTAGCCGAAACTACACCGGCCCGTATCCATCAGACAGACAGACAGACAGACATACAGACAGACAGACAGACAGACAGACAGACAGACAGACAGACAGACAGACAGACAGACAGACAGACAGACAGACAGACAGACAGACAGACAGACAGACAGACAGACAGACAGACAGAGACAGACAGACAGACAGACAGACAGAAGAACTTTATTGAGCAAGAGAGTTTTAGACCCAGCTGGGTCCCTGGGCCACTGCGCGGTCCCGCACTGCATCAAGTAGGTCATGTCGGGACATGACATCGGCAGCCCGAGTCACCGCAGCAAGCTGCGATGTCGGGTCTGCAGACATGAGCAGGACCTCCCAGTTCTCCCAGCTCGAGATGGCATGCTGTCCCCGCGCGGGAAGGTCAGCAGGGCAGCCGAGAAGGATATGGGAGAGTGTGGCGTGGGGATCATCGCTTAGGGAGCATGCAGGGGATGTGCCGCAATAGTGGGATAAAAGCTGAGGGGATGACAGCGAGCGGGTTTGGAGGCGTCTGAAGAGGATCTGTTGGGAGTGCGTAGGAGAGGGGTGGGAAGGAGGGTAAGTCCGACGGTCCAAACGGGGTATATGCGTGAGCTCCGCAAAGGTGTGCGCCCGCTCCCTCGAGAATCCTGGACCGAGACTGTCCTGAGCCCGGCAAATCAAACCTCGGGCCAATATCCCTCAAGTGACTGAGTGACACTACTCATGGGAAAACAAGCGCCTACCATCTCCAGAAGAATGGCCTGACCGAGCGTCTTAACAAAACTCTCGTTGACATGCTGTCCATGTACGTTGTCATCTTTCGCGTACAACGCAGCTCAAAAAGAAACCATGCGGAGAACGCCTTTCTGTCTCTTGTACGGCCGCGCAGTGTCGACAATGTTTGAAGCAATGATGCCCTATGATGGTCACGGCCCTGACGTTGGCTCCGACGAAGGAAGGATTCCCTAAAACTTATGACCAACACTCTTCCCACTTCGGGTTATTGATTAATTAGCTATTTCCATACCATATGCTGGCCGTCCTGATTAGCTCAGTTGGTAGAGCGACTACTTCGGTCAAGCGGTGGTCCCTGGTTCTTACCCCGAACCTGGAAGAATTTTCAGTTAACTGCGAAGTTTCGGCGGAAGCTGTATATCTTTGCTTTGTGGCTGTTTGGCTGCGCTTGGGTGGACGCCAGTGAGTAGTTTGCTCCCTGATTACAAATTTACTTCACCTTGGTGGATTCCCTAAAACATATGACCAACACTGTTCCCACTTCGGGTTAATGATCAATTAGCTCTCGCCCTACCATATGCTGGCCGTTCTGGTTAGCTCGGTTGGTACGGCGACTACTTCGGTGAAGCGGTGGTCTCGGGTTCTATCCCAGGACCAGGAAGAATTTTCAGTCAACTGCGAAGTTTCGGAGGAAACTGTATAGCTTTGCTTTGTAGCTCTTCGGCTGCGCTTTGGTGGCCGCAAGTGAGTAGTTTGCCCCCTTGTTACAAATTTATTCCATCTAGTTGGATTCCCATAAAATATTTTACCAACACTGTAATCGGTGGTCCCGGGTTTGAACACCGGAGCAGGGTGAATTTTTATTTAGTTACGAAGTTTCTGTGGAAGCTGCATGGCTTTCTTTTGTAGCTGTACGGCTACGCTTGGGTTGATGCCAACGAGTAATTTGCTCCCTCACTGAAAATTTACTCCTTCTTCGGGGATTCCCCTAAAACACTAACCAACTTTGTTGTAACTTCGAGTTACTGATCATTTATCTTCGCTCTACCATATGCTAGCTGTAGCGGTTATCTATGATGGTATCGCGACTGCTCCAGTGAATCGGTGGTCCCGAATTCCTCTTTAACTACGAATTTTCTGAGGAAGCTGTTTAGCTTTCCTTTGCAGACGCATGGCTGCGCTTGAGTGGATGCCAATGAGTAGTTTGCTCCCATATTACAAAAAGTATTTTGCAACATTCTACAGTTATTACATCTCATAACACCACATATAGCTTTTAGTTGATCAAGCACTTGTTGATTTTTCATGTATTTTTAAATTTCTCAAGAAAGCCGGCGTTTTAAACAACCTATATGTATCAAAAGCTGTAACGTTAATACAACATACTCTTGCTTTACTTTCTTTAGCGCAAGGGCGTCAGTGGCCAAAGAGCACCATGAAACAAGAGGATTTCCGCCTTCTCAAGGTGGGGTCAAAGACCCATTTCCAAACATTTTCACCCTAGAGAAGCCCAGCACCATTCAGGAGAAAGCTTGTACCCATTGTATCACCGGTGGGTACCCTGCGGCACTCAGAAGCGGACCCCGCACCTCCTGCATACGAGGTGGATGCTCAAACGACTAGGCCACCGCTGCGGTAATACAAGATACTCTAACCCTGTGTTTGGAGCATCATAACATT
>JARKHS020031038.1:0-101699 GCA_030143305.2 Amblyomma americanum
ACGGACGGACGGCCGGACGGATGGATGGATGGATGGATGGATGGATGGATGGATGGATGGATGGATGGATGGATGGATGGATGGACGGACGGACGGACGGACGGACGGACGGACGGACGGACGGACGGACGGACGGACGGACGGACGGACGGACGGATGGATGGATGGATGGATGGATGGATGGATGGATGGATGGATGGATGGATGGATGGATGGATGGATGGATGCGTGGGTGGATGGACGGATGGATGGATGGATGGATGGATGGATGGATGGATGGATGGATGGATGGATGGATGGATGGACGGACGGACGGACGGACGGACGGACGGACGGACGGACGGACGGACGGAAGGGACGGATGGATGGATGGACGGACGGACGGACGGACGGACGGAAGGGACGGATGGATGGATGGATGGATGGATGGATGGATGGATGGATGGATGGATGGATGGATGGATGGATGGATGGATGGATGGATGGATGGATTAAGAGACCTACAAACTTTCTTTGTTCTGAGTCTATTCTGTGCTTAGCACTTATTGTAACTGTCGTGGCAAACTCTTCCGCATTGTTTTTGAATATTCTTGACATACATTAGTTTTTGTACACAGACACAACAACGCACTGACTCATGTTAGCAGTGCATATAGATAACAATGAAATGTAATAAGTGCAGGGCGCATATATATATATATATATATATATATATATATATATATATATATGCAGGTCAAACCAGAAGTAAAAGCAGAGTGATATTTTGGGACTTGACTCTTGGTTTTGTCTCACGTATTAGCTCAGACGACACACACACACACATACGCACACACAGAACAATAAAAGCCTCTAGCAACTCGTTCCAATAGTGCCTTGAGGGCTTGTCTTCGTCATCATCACCATCATCAGCCTGACTACACCCACTGCAGGGCAAAGGCCTCTCCCATGTCTCTGCAATTAACCCTGTCCTTTGCCAACTCCATCCACCCTTTGCCTGCAAACTCCTTTATCTCATCCGCCCACATAACCTTCTGCCGTCCCCTGCTACGCTTCGTCTCTCTTGGAATCCACTCCCTTACCCTTAACGACCAGCGGTTATCTTGGCTTCGAATTATATGGCCTGCCCAAGTCAATTTCCTCCTCTTGATTTCGACTAGTATATCATTATCCCCTTACTTTCCCCACCCACTCTGCCCGCTTCCGGTCTCTTAAAGTTACCCCTATATTTTTTCTTTCCATGCCTCGCGCTGTTGTACTTAATTTAAACTGAACCGTTTTCCTTAGGATCCACGTTTCTGCCGGTACGATACAGCTCTTGTACACTTTTCTCTTGAGGGATATTGGTAAACTGTCATTCATGATCTGAGAGAACCTCTCATATGCGCTCCACCGCATTCTTATCCTTCTAGTTATTTTCCTCTCATGGTCCGGATCGGCTGTCACTACCTGCCCTAAGTAGACTTATTCCTTTACTACTTCTATCCCCTCGCTGCCAATTTTGAACTGATTTTTCCCTTCTAGACTGTTGAACATTACTTTGGTTTTCTGCATGTTAATTTCTAGACCCAGCATTCTGCTCTGCCTCATTGACATTATTTGCAGTTCATCTCCTGAGTTACTCAGCAAGCCAATGTCATCAGCAAACTGCAGATTATTTAGATATTCTCCATATACTCTTATTCCCAACTGTTTCCTATTCAGACCTCGGAATACCTCCTATAAACAGGCAGTAAATAGCATTGGCGAGATTTTGTCTCCTTGCCTGACGCCCTTCCTTATTGGAATTTTATCGCTGACTTTATGGAGGACTATGGTAGATGTGCAGTTGCTACATATATATTCTAGTATTTTGACATAAGCCACTTCAACACCCAGAGTACGCAATGTCTCTATGACTGCTGAGGTTTCCACGGGATCGAATGCTTCCTCATAACCAATGAAGGCTCTACATAGAGGTTGGTTAGATGCTTCGCATTTCTCTTTCACCTGACTGAGAGTGTGAATATGATCTATTGTGGAAATTCCATTACGAAAAGCTTGCCTGGTCATTTGGTTGATTAAAGTCTAGGGTTGCCCTGAGTCTAACAGCAAGTACCTTAGTTATACCTTGTAGGCAACGGATGGTAAGCTGATTGGTCTGTAATTTTTCAAGACCTGGGCTCTCCTTTCTTAAGAATTAGGATAATGTTTGCATTCTTCCAAGCTTCTGGTAACGTCGATGTAATAAGGCGTTGTGTATACAGGGTGCCTAGATTTTCTAGCACGATCTCCCCCCCCCCATTCTTCGACAGATCTGCTGTTGCCTGATCCTCCCCAGCTGCTTTTTCCCTTTTTATTACACCTAAGGCTTTCTTTAATTCCTCTCTCGTTACCGGCGGGATGACGCATTGCTGTGCGCTACTGCCTCTCTTATTAGCGTTTTGATTACATTGCCTACTGTACAGATTTGTGTAGAGCTCTTCGGCTACATTAACTATCTTATCCATATTGGTAATGACATTGCCCTCCTTGTCTCTTAACGCATACATCTGGTTTTTACCTAGGCCTAGTTTCCTCTTCACCGATTTTAGGCTACATCCGTTCTTTAGAGCCTGGTCGATTCTCTCCATAAGCGACTGCCCCCCCCCTCCCCCCACCCCCATTGCGCTTATTTATTAACTTCGATAGCTCTCCCAGTTCTACTCTGTCGGTAGGGCTAGACGCCCTCATGCTTTGGCGTTTATTAATCATACCTTTCGTCACCTTAGATAGCTTGCCGCTATCCTGTCGAGCCGTCCTACCGTCCACTTCTACTGCAAACTCCGAAATGATGGCTGTCAGATTATCGTTCATTGTATGAACACCAAGATCGTCTTCCTCAGTTAAAGCCGAATATCTGTTCTGCAGCAATATCCTGAATTCCTCTACTTTCCCTCTTACCACTAACTCGTTAATGGACTTCCTCTTCACTAGCTTCTTCCGTTCCCTCTTCAAGTGTAAGCTAATTCGAGACCTTCGCATTCTGTAGGATCTACAAGGGACCTTTCCGAGGACGGCCACGTCTTGAACGATGCAAGGTTGAGCGCATAGTCTGAGCTCGATTTCGTTTTTAGTCTCAACATTAGGGCTGTTCCAGGTCCACTTACTGTTCTCTAGCTTGCAGAAAAACGTATTCATGATTCGTAAATTATTTCTATCTGCGAATTCGACTCATATCTTTCCCCTGCTGTTTCTACAGCCTATCCCATAGTCACCTATCACGTGGTCGCCAGCCTGCTTCTTGGCCACCTTCGCATTGAAGTCACCCATCAATACAGTGTAGCGTGATTTAACATTTAGGATTCCTCGTGTTCATCGAATCTTTCAACGGTCTGGTCATCATGGCTGGATGTAGGCGCTTAGGCCTGCACAACTTTCAGCTTGAACCTCCTATTGAGTCCTAATACAATAGCTGCTGCCCTCTCGTTAATACAGCAGAATTCCTCTACATTGCCAGCTATATCCTGATTAATGAGGAATCCCACACCTAGTTCTCGGCTATTCGCTAGTCTACGATAACACAGAATGTGGCCGTCCTTTAGTACTGTACACGGCTGACGTGTCCTCCTAGCTTCACTAAGCCCTATGTAATCCCATTTTATTCCCGTTAGTTCCTCGAATAGCACTGCTATGCTAGCTTCACTAGATAAAATTGTAGCGTTAAACGTTGCAAGGTTCAGATTCCAATGGCGGCCTGTCCGGATCCAGAAATTCTTACCACCCTCCGCTGCGTCAAAGATCTGACCGCCGCCGTGGTCAGTTGCTCCGCAGTCGCTGTGGACTGAGCGCCGAGGGTCAATTGGTTTGTTCATAATAGGTTGTGGTCAAGTACTACACCAGGCTGGCCAAAACCAGTTCTTATGAGGGAGTTCGTTGTCGGTTCTGGTCTCCGAGAGCAGGCCGCACCCCTGGCCTGGTTATGCAAGTCTATCTACACGCGGATTGTTTGAAACCCGGTGGAGAATAGCGCGGCACCAGGATTCGAACCCGGTCCTCTTGCACGCGAGGCGGCTCTCTACCTGTACACCACCGCAGCATGTGTATATAGAAAAATACCTCTATTTTAAGACGGCTGTTAGTAAGAGTGAGGAATGGTCGAATAACTTTTCAAAATGAGGGTGAGGGCGCTGGAGCGCCGTGGGTTCAAAAGTGAAGGTGAGGGAGAAAAAGGAAAATGTGGACATCCGCCCACCTGTGCTCGTAACAGGTAGGCAAGCTTTGTCTCGGACAATGATATTGATGGCTTGTTTATGTGCTGCTTCTCAGCACGTGGGCGAGCAGCCTGTTCTAAAATGTGGCAATGACTAGCTTGGCATGCACTGTAGAGATTCGCACATTTTGAAATCAGGCTGTTCTCCCGAATTCGAAAGAAACCAAGCAGTAGGGAAGAAGACAAACACGATGTGTCGTGAAATCGTGATGAACTAGCAGTGCAGACGCAAACCTCATATTTCATTGTCGCAAAAACAGCTTCCCCATCTGTCATGATCTTCGACATTTTATTTATGTAACTCTAGTTTTTTTCTCTGCAAATTTTTTTCTGGTTGTTCAGTGAGCCGTAGTATTTTCTCTTTGTTTTGTTTTGGTGTTCTTCACACTTTGCTCGTGGCATTACACTTGGCTTTTAGCGGTGTTTTCTCTTGGAGCTTTCCGATGTGTTCTAAGTTGGCCTTTGATCTTTTAAAAGATTGAAGTCTTCCATATCATAATTTTATTTTTCGGGTTCTTGTTTCTTTCACAGTGTTTTTTTGCCGTAATTTTTGTTAGCCCTCCTTTGCTGCCTTTGGGTAGTTTCGCCCTGCTCTCTCGTCCTAAGCACTGCAGATTCTTGAGTTCTTGTGCCTTTTGTCGCCGTCATATTTTTCGTCCTTATGACGGAGGTTTTGCTTTCCCATCTCTTAGCCCAAAGGTTTCATAATAAATATATCTTGCCGAGCTTCCTTTGTGATGTGCCCTGATAGGAAACCGTTAATATTAGTGGTCCCCGTTTTGCAGAGATAGCTACACTACGCCCAGGTTTTCGCCTCTTCGCCGTCGCCGCACTATAACGTCACAGCACGGCCCTCGATTCTCCAGCAACTCTGCTCGTCGCAGTCGACGCGAGGTCACCGGCAAGTTACACGTTTACTCATCTTTAAGCGTTTAAAAGTAGATCTTTAAACGGTCAAGTGATGGAACACATAAAATAAAGGCTGTTTCAAATAAATTCTGTTTCAAGGAACTCACGCACATATTCTAATTGAAGAAACAATGCAAGTGCGATATTCCAAACACCTCGCGAAATTTACGCCACATGCCCTAGATTTATTTGGGTTGGAGACGGTAAAACTAGACAAAGAGCGGTATTACTCTCTTTAGCCGCCCATGCTAAGGAGTGAGCACTTTGAGCCTGAATTCTGATCCTTTCCATTTGATTTCAGTTCATTGCAGGAGCAGCTGAGAATATGTACATTAAGTACCGGAACTTAGATAGCGACCCCTTGAACCGAAACATTGCGAAGTGCACTATGGGCACCCGAGATTCCATGAACGACACAGCTCGAACGGCAACATATTTGACGAAATGGGACAATACGAGTTCTCAGGAGGGGTACGTCGGCTTGCCTTCAACATGGGTGAGATTCTCATATTTTTCCACTGGTAAGCGTTTTGCTAGGAGACGGAAATTATGCAGTGGTGAATGATGTAATGGAAAGGCTCGCTGTTTTGGGGCAGCGATATATTGCCAACAGTGGCAGCAGATACGTTAACACTCCTTGAACGCAAGCTTGTTAGTTGTTTATTGTAAAGGAAAACTGCACCAGACTAGTAAAGAAAGAACGAAGGCTGACACAAAGGAACGACTAGACAGGACAACACGTTTTTTTATGTTAACAAACACCGCGCGAGGTTGCTTATGAATAAACTACTGCAGGCACAAAGAAGCTCAGAACAAGAGGCATTGGTGGACATGTCCATTAATTCATCAAAGGCGATAAAGTTTGTGTTTTGGCCCTCAGTGGCTAGCAAAGAAATGGGGACATCAAGAAAAAAGTGTTACGCTCACACTGTTGGTGCACCGTTCTCCTGCAGGGCCTAGTAAAAATATTTCCTGCGATGCATCTCTGATATTCCGGTGATCACCTTTGGCCATAGGCATTCAGGAGGGCGACAATCTCGCTCCATTTTTTTTTTGCGGCTACGATACCGCTTTGCACGGCTATTTAACGCATGCCTATCAGCTATATCCCTGGAATGTTTTCAAGCAACATCTTGTGCAGTGAGCTGTTTTTGCAGCCCCTTCCCTTATTTCTTCACGGCGTGCCACTGCTGCCGGCGGCCTTTACCACCTGCGAGAGGGAATGAATAGACCAGAAAATCCTTGCGACATCGTCCTCAAGGGCATTTTTGCTGAAATAAAGCATTGAAACTGCGCAGCAAGGAAGATAAAGCAGGCTGCGTGCGTCTCTATGACGTGCAGGTCTCTTTTCAATATGTACATTCTAAACACGAATAAGTCTTATGGTACTAAAAGGGAGTAAGCTGCCTTCTAGTGCGCTCTCTTTCTTAAAAGTGAGTGCGCTAGAGGACAGCTTACACCATTTTTACTCATTCCTGTTTAGAGAGTAGCCTGGAGCCTTGTGTCCAGGTATACATTTACTGCAACAACGGCCTGCGTTGTGGGGGAGGGTCAACAGCTGCATTACTCTGCACAATGCTGCTGCATTGCTATTCACTCCATTGGCGCCGTCATGCGGGTTAGACTACAGTAGTTTTCATCAAAAGAGTCTCAGTTTACGCTGACAACTATCGGTTTCTTGTACGCTGTATTTAACTTGCAAGAGATATTTTGGGTTCAGAGTCTACAGCTGTCCTTTTCGTTTTCTTTTATTGTAACCAGCTCCCATTAGATATAGCGGGTGTTTCAGAGAACGGTTTCAAAAATTTCTAAAATATAAACAGACCGTTTAACAGTACCTCTTCCTGGGCTAGCTGGTGTAACATTGTGTAACAAAAGTAAAAACAGCGCTAATTTTTACACAAACAACACAAAAAGACCACACAGGACGAGCGCTTGTTACATAAACAGACCGAAATGGCAAGACTTTTCAGGAACAGACTGTAAAGCCAACCAACGTCGGTAATAAAACATCACGCTAATTAGGTGGTTAATTAACTAAAACCAACTAACATTTCAATTAGCTCAGTCTGGTGGCTAGTGTTAACGGTGAGTTCGAAGCTACGGAGAACACAGAAGGCAGTACTACTGTCGCCAACGCTTTGCCTGGTACGGGGCTAAAATATAAAATATCTCAAACAGGCACCATCAATCCTTTTTCTCAATGCTTGTGCATAACAAAACAAAGTTTTCCCGAATTTTCACTCTGTAATTCTCCTTTCCTATGTCTCGCTCTGATACATATACGACCCTAATACAGCACTAGGGGAACGTTCTCACGGCAACCCTCTTTTATAAGGTTGGTGAGTTGGCTGTGCTCTTTCCTTTTGAGTTGGAAAAAAGGTTTAAAAACTGACTGCCGATATCTGGACAGTGCGCTGTGGATGCAGTACACAGGTGAACTTTAGCCGCATTCTCATAGTTATGCATATGCCCTCGCACGCAAGTAGATTATGATCGTGATTTCAGCGATACTGCAGCGACGTTACGTATGACAACACATCAAAGGCGTTATAGACCAGTTCCCTTTTCTTCCTAAGCGGTGCCGTAAAAAGTGTCATCCTGGCGCTTTCTTTCCCAAGTCTAGAGGAAAATATTCTCGTCCCTAGCAACATTATCCGCCGGTGAGTCCCGACCACAACAGTGCACACGAAAGTTTTGCGAGACACTCTTAATGGAAGTGCTTAACGGATGAACACGAAATAACCAGCAGCGCTCCTTCAGCGATGAGTCCTTCAGTGCCTTTTTATGGTCGTGCGGCTTTCATGGCGCTTTCGATATTGGGACAGAACCTGCAGCCAGCGGCGCCGCGCTGGAATACAGGAGGTCAACGGAAAGCGCTGCATGCCCAGGCGAACTAAGCACATGCTGCTGTTTCAAAACATGCTCACATGCTTTCTTGTTGCTTCTGAAGCTTTTTGTGGTTTGAATGCGGGAGGGGCGCGTTCTAGGATTAAAATATCCCAGTGTTCCTTTTAAAGACAATATAAAAATAAAAGTTTCTATAGACAACTTTTTTTGCCAATGAGGGCCTCACCTTTCAGTTACACAAGTAGTGGTTTCTAACTTATTTCTTTTTTATTTGAGCTTACCACATTGCCCAGAGAGCATTAGATAAAAGTGTGAGCAGTTGCGAAATAGTACACCAGCGAAGATGCACAACAGGTTATTTGAAGTAATACCTACGCATGTGGACGAAAATTCTTCGTCATCATTTTGTTAGAGCACGAGCTACAGAGAATAGACACTATACATTATTTAAAATCTACGCTGTACGCTGTAGTGATTTTAGGATGAAATTCAAGAAGATAGAAGGGGGTAAAAAAGGGCTAACACTATTTGAAAGTATTCACAATGGCTATAATACAAAGCATTTTAAATGTAATTAGCAGGAACGCTACAATGTATAAATACTGGTACTGGGAACAAATTAGTGCCTGCAGACAAAAAGAGATAAAAATAATACTATCCCACTGGCATGGCATTGTCACGTAGTGTTGACGGCAGTCAGGAAGACAACGAAAGAGGGTTTCCAAAAAAGCCGGTTATTGGGGCAGTGAACCGAATCACACGTCGGCGGCGTAGCAACAAACGTGCTCGGCGGTCATCGAACGGAATGCCTGTCGCTCTCAGCCGTGCTCAATTTAGAGCTGCAAGGAACCATCGATATAAAGGCGCCAATACAACTACAAAAGTCAGCAACATTGTGGAAGCAGTTACGCGTGGCCGGGAGCAATCGAGAGAAGTCTGGTCGCATCTTGCGTCCCAACAAAATGATAAACCTGCGTGCCCGTGGCTTTCAGCGTAAACGAACACTACGAAGATTCGCGGCAATTACTCAGCTCTCAGAGAAGCGCCGGCCTGATGCTCTGAAACAACAAGTAAGCTGGAGAAAAAATATGATGGTCAATTTGCGTAGTTAGGCAAAATGCGAACTGGTGCGTAGCAATTCGGTTTTCACTCCGGTTAGTTTTCAGACCTAGTGTTCCCAGATGGCAGTTGTTCGGATGGCGATAATGGGTCAATTTCCATATTGGTCATTCTCTTCTTTATATTCATAGATCCCTGCCAGTCTACATACTGCTGCTGGCGCAGTGGTGCAGCGGTCATGTGATGCGCAGCTACCCGTCTATGGCATGTGTTACCATCAGTGGGACTTAAGTTGCTTGTTTTGGATTGAGACCGAGGTTTCTCTCCCGAGCAGTCTCTCGCGATTAGTTGAGTTGCCACCTGACACGGTGGGCGGGTTGGTAGAATGTATATAAAACAGGCTTTGGTCAAAAAGACGGACGGACGGACGGACGGACGGACGGACGGACAGACAGACAGACAGACAGACAGACAGACAGACAGACAGACAGACAGACAGACAGACAGACAGACAGACAGACAGACAGACAGACAGACAGACAGACAGACAGACAGACAGACGGACGGACGGACGGACGGACGGACGGACGGACGGACGGACGGACGGACGGACGGACGGACGGACGGACGGACGGACGGACGGACAGACAGACAGACAGACAGACAGACAGACAGACAGACAGACAGACAGACAGACAGACAGACAGACGGACGGACGGACGGACGGACGGACGGACGGACAGACAGACAGACAGACAGACAGACAGACAGACAGACAGACAGACAGACAGACAGACAGACAGACAGACAGACAGACAGACAGACAGACAGACAGACAGACAGACAGACAGACAGACAGACAGACAGACAGACAGACAGACAGACAGACAGACAGACAGACAGACAGACAGACAGACAGACAGACAATAACTAAATGCGGGGAGTGCCCACTATTAGTGCTAGTGCACTAAAGACACTGACACTACAAAAAACACTATCAGAATAGACATAGTGTCATTTACCGTTCATAATACGGCTTTAGACGGACGACATGGCCAACTTCTGGTCGTGCGAGGCGTCGCTGTGATGCCGTCATTCCATCAATGATGGCTTTGTAGCTCAATTCACCTTGTCGACAAATAACATTGTACGGGCCGAAATAGCGGCACAATAGTTTTTCACTGACTCCCCGGCGGCGAGTGGGCCTCCACATCCACACTCGCGTCGGGCATCGGTGCGCTGTTGGCCCTTGATCAGTAACCGTGCAAGCCGTCGGGCTTCCTCTGCACAGTACAGGTAGGCGGCGACGTCGATGTTGTCTTCATAGGGGCCGTTGGTGAGCATGGCACCAAGATATGTGGTTGCCTCTCTGCCATAGAAAAACCTAAATGCTGTCATGTAGCTGGTTTCCTGCATTGGGGTGCTGTACGCAAAGACGACTTAGGGGTGGATGCATCCCACGTCTTGTGTTCAGTGTCCAAACATAGCCGAGCATGTCAACAATAGTTTTACTCAGACGCTCGGTATGACCGTTGGCCTGTGGATGGTACGCAGCTGTACGCCGGTTGCTTGTTCGGTGCATTTCAGAATGGCTTGGGGAAGCTCGGCCCTAAATGCTGTTGCCCTATCTGTGATGACAACTTCTGGGGCGCCACGGCGCAAAAGGATTTGCTGGACAATTTTTAAGGCTTCCGCTGCCGTACCACTCGGCAGGACTCCTGCTTCGATGTAACGGGTCAAGTAGTCGATCGCTACGATGATCCTATTGTTTCGCGGTGTTGACGTTGGAAAGGGGCCGAGGAGACCCATTCCAATCAGTTCAAAGGGCTTGCTCAGTAGTAGTATGGGCTTGAAAAGTCCACCCGGCCTGATCGGTGGCGCCTTTCGTCGTTGACATTTACAGCATGGTTTTACATACAGTGTGACGTCGGTGGATTGTTGGGGCCAGTATTATTTATCTTGAATTCAATGTAGTCGAACCCCAGATATACGGCTGCTGGTTCGTCGTGCGAAGCCTGCTTAATTTATTCTAGTAAGCTGTTCAGAACGACGAGGAGATACGCGGTTTTGCTGGGACGAACTTCTTCACGAGCACGACATTTCACAGACAGAAAGAGGACAAATCGACCTTGACCAAACGGGGGGTGGGGGGGGGGTTAAGAATTTATGCTTGCCAGACACTGGATGAGAATCTGCAGGTCGATGTACAAGCGTTGGTATTGTGCGAAGTTGCTGGTTCCTACCGGTGCAAAAAAGGCGTCCTTATCGTCCTCTTACGGTGGCTTGTCGACGGCGGCTCAAGATAGGCAGTTGGCATCGGTGTGCTTGTGTTTATATTTGTAGACGAGGTTGGAATGGGCTTCTGGAGACTCCACCGAGCGAAGCGGCCGAAGGGGCATTTCAAATTGGCAAGCCAGCAGAGTGCGTGGGGATCGCTGACCAACTTGAGCGGTCGTTCGTACACATATGGGTGGAATTTCGACGTAGGCCACACAATGGCGACACACTCCTCGGTCTTCGAACAGTTAGGCTCGGCCTTCGACAGAGAACCGATAACATATGCGATTACTTTCTCCAGTCCGTCACTTTTATGGAGAAGTACGTTGGCTAGACTCACGCTGCTTGCGTCGGTATGAATTTTAGTTTCGGCGCTTTCATCTAAAGTCTCTGAAGACCGGAGGGGACTGTAAACGACGGTGAAGTTCCTTGCAAGCTTCCGCTTGCTGTGCTTCCCATTGAAATGGAACGTATGCCTCAGTTTGGTCGGAGCTTCGGCGATTCGCGAAACATTCTTGACAAATCGTCGATGATACGCACACAGTCCGAAGGACCTGCGCGCAGCTTTCTTATCGACCGGCGGCGGAAACTGCAATAGCAGCTATATTCTTCTGTTCATGGCGTACTCCATCCTTGTTTACGACGTGTGCTAATATCATAAATTAAAAGACTAGGACACAGCAGCTCTTCATAGGCGAAGAAGCACTTCTCTCCTTTCAAGCTTAGCCCGGACGACTTTATTGCTTCCAGCACTGTTCGGAGCCTTTTTATGTGGTGATCAAAGATTCAGCCAAGGACAACGACATCATCTAAGTATTAAATAGTTTTAGGCGCAAAACAGGACAAGACACATAGGGTAGGAGACAGGACGAAGCGCGAAGCGAAGACAGGACGAAGCGAAGGATGGCGCTTCGTCCTGTCTCCTACCCTATGTGTCTTGTCCTTTTTTGCGCCTAAAACTATTTAATTATGAACCAAAACCAACTAGCCCAGCAGCAAGTGCTCTTAGACCATCATCTAAGTATGCTAGACAAATCTGCCTCTTTAGACATACCAACACTGTATCCATCACCCGTTGGAAAGTTGCATGCGTGGAACAGAGTCTAAATTGCATTACCTTGGCCACGAAGAGACCATACTGTTTAATGAATGCGGTCTTTTCTCGGTCTATTTCGTTAACTTCGAGTGGCCAGTAGCCGTTATTTAGGTCTATCGAAGAGAAGTAGCAGGCACTGCAGAGCCGGTCGAATATGTTGTCAATGCGGGGGCGGGGGTAGACATCCTTAGTTATGGTGTTCAAACGGTGGTAATCGACGCAGAACCGACCTGTTCCGTTCTTCTGTCTTACCGTAACAACCGGTGCTGCCTACGGGCTCTTCAATGGCTGGATGAAGTCATCACGAAGCATATATTCTACTTCGATCCGTTTGCTTGGCGTTCTCGGGGCGACACAAACTAGGGGCTTTGGTGAAGAGGTCACCCGCGTTCGTCGGTTACAATGCAATGTTTGCCAATTGGCAATTTGGCAATCGGCATTGATGACGATGAGAAGGACTCACTGTAACTTTGAAGAAGGTTGCTTCTTTGATCATGTCACTTTCGGGTCAGGGCTAGGTTATGTCGAAAGTGGGTGACTTCTCTTGGTTAGACGAATCTTCTGTGGATCGGTGGAGCGGGCTAAGGCGTCATGTATACCCAATAGTTCGTCTCAAAGAGCAATCGTTGTGCCTCTGCAAAGGTATCAGTATTTACTGAAGTTTGTCACCAGCCCCTCAGCATGTCCATTCCGAAAACGAGCGATGCCACTAGTTATGCCAAGTTCTCGGTCTAAGGGAAACTCCGTGTTTTTCTTGATGACACCCTCGATGATCTTACTAATCCTTGCACCCACGAATACAAAGACGCTTGGTCGAGGTGGCACGCTCACTTCTTGATCGAGCACACTCAAGGCGACGCGATGATGTGGTGTAGTCTTCGAAGGTAAGCCTTCTTCTTTTGAAAACCTGATGGCCTTGCGTTGAAACACGATGATTACTGTATGATTAGTCAAAACGTCCATGCCTAAGATCACGTCTTGGAAACATCGCTGCAAGACAATGAGGGTTTCAGGGTAGGTGAGGCCGCAATCAATCGAAAAAAGTCTGCTCGCATCTCGCCTCTCAGCAAAATGATAAACCCACATGCCGGCGGCTTTTAGCGTGAGCAAGAAAACAGTACGAAGATTCGCGGCAGTATTAGGATCAGCAGATATAACGCATATACGTTAATAATTAGCGCCACCGCCATAGAAAACTAAAACATGACGAAAATAAGCTTAGCGTATTCTACGATACTGCAAAATCATCTCGGAACCGCTTTTTGCGTTCTTCTATGATGTTAGTAGAACAGCACGCTGCCGGTAGGTAGGTTAACTTGTGATGATGCCCAGTATATGAAAGATGCCAAGTAAGCAGTTGTGCAGTAAAGTGAAACAATGACTTTATGCGGATGTTGAGTGCGCGAATTCTGGGCAGCCGGGATGAGCAGTGAAATTTTAGATCCGCTTTTGTAAAATAAATTTTACACAACTGGCTCAGTCATGGCAGCTTTCTGATTAATAAATTGGCGGTAATTACAGTATATGCTTCACGAGTGTTACGCTTGCTCAACGATTATAGTATGTAAATTTCATGTCAACTATGCAGGATGGTGAGAACTTTTCGCGGTCACAGGGAGCAACTCATTCTTTATTTCCGCATTTACTGCGATGCCAATCTTTTTTTTACTTTAACTCCACTTCTATTAGTTTCGCCATCCAGCCATGGAGGGATGTCAAAAGCGCTTGACCGCCTACGTGCAAATTAACTTGTCGCCCGGTCTTGCAAGTATATCCCCAAAACTATACGCTTATATCTCACATTTTTCCTGCCTTCTTTCAACAATCTCTCGACAATGGATACGCGCGTGAGTGGTGTAGAGTTGCCCATCTTTCCCTATCTTTAAATCTAGTAACACATCTCTGCTATCAAATTTCACACCTATATCCTCTTCCAGTGTGCCCTGCAACTGCTAGAGCTGATCATATCTGCCATAAAGAAGTACATAAACAAGCACCTTTTTTTCCCCGTGTCCGGGTACAGAGCTCTCTCCGTGGCTGTACCTCTCTTACCGTGTTGTTAGGCAAAATAACCGCTGGTCCTGAGGGGTAAAAGAGTGGATTCCAAGAGAAGGCAAGCTAAGCAGGGGCGGCGGAAAGTTAGGTGGGCGGATGAGATTAAGAAGTTTGGGCGGATATGGTGGCCGCAGCTGGTAAATGAGAGGATTAAATACATGTGAGAGGCCTTTATTTGCCCTGCAGTCCGGCTGATGATTATGATTACACTGTTGTTTGAATGATTAACTGACCTTCATTATGCCGCCCATGGTTTGTTAAAGATTGATCCTGTATTTACTAATTTTGCGAAAGCCTGAGAACACGTATTCTACAGAGCTGTGTTATTGCAGCTAGAGT
This sequence comes from Amblyomma americanum, assembly GCA_030143305.2. NCBI lineage: Eukaryota > Metazoa > Arthropoda > Arachnida > Ixodida > Ixodidae > Amblyomma > Amblyomma americanum. The sequence continues at coordinate 14,817 of JARKHS020031038.1, forward strand.
ATTCACATTAAAAGAATATTATCACCTATATTTCCTGGATAGCTAACAAAAAGTTAGTGCCGAAGGAATATTTCCTTCAGGAGAACTTTGTACGAATACAGTGATAACATAGGGAGAGGTTAGAGTGCCGTTTTTGCAACACAGCCGAGCGGTTGCTAGACAGGTTTGTTTCTTCATTTGCTTTCTTAACGCCAACAAAACGCTTGCTTCATAATCTCTAGTGACCTATGGGTAACTACTATTCATATAATTCACTGCCCAGTAACCGAGCAACGCTAGAGTGTGAGGCAACGTTTGGCCTGGGACAAGCGCGATCAAACGATTGGAGCTGTCAGCGAATAGGTGTTGAAATGTCGCACGTGTATGTCTGTCTAGTCGAAAAAGCAACGATTTATTTTCAAAGTCGACAGTCTTAGCAAACTGAGGACAAAGCAGCACCCGCCACTGCGATCGGATGGCAGCCTTTGCAGCTCGCGCCGCTGCGAGCTTTTCCTGCAGCTGGTGAACTCCTCGGCGGGAGAGGCACCCCCGTCGGCGCCATAGTAACGTCCGCACGTTGTTATGCGCAGAAGAGCGTCGCGTATGTTCTACTTTACGCCTTCTCAAGGCCCACACCAAAATTCCTGGTCCAACAGTCTTAGTGCTGCCATCTGCTGAAATTGTGGTGAACACCTCCTGGTTTAGGAAATTTTTAACATTCACTAGAAACGTGGCCGCGATCATTGCGGAGGTTGCCAAGTGGTATGAGGCGTCAGCAATGCAGGCTGGAGAAAAATTTCCACTCTGTAGAAGGGAAAATGAACATGTAAAACGCACAACTGCTTTTTAAAAAAAAGCGAAAGGAGCAGGCGCAAGCAGTATACACTGCTACATTCTTCAGAATCTGTAGTATTGGGGTGTGCTAAGAGCTTAGATTTTTTACATAAAGTATGATCGAGCAGTTCTATGCCTCCTACATGAACCTGGCTATTGCGGCATTATTGTTGAAGCGCTTGAGGGAAAAGATAAGAGACAAAATATTTGTTAATATCATGCTGGAAAAAAAAGACAAGAAAGCATTCGGGCAGATTCTCTAGTTGCCAGACTACTTTTTTATGTTTTGTTTGAGAGCGCGCAATGAGAATACTACAGCATCAGCATAGAGAAAAACTGCATGGCAACAACATGTGAGTACAATGGCTAAAGCGGATTCCATGAAAGCTACTGCCTTTTAACCGATAAAGGAATGTTAATAATAATAATAATAATTATAATAATAAATGGTTTTTTGGTGGAATGGAAATGGCGCAGTATCTGTCTCATATACCGAATGTTATGCTACGATTCACTCATTGCACTTAGAAGAATCTGTGCATGACGTAGTACTACAAATAGCTTTGTGTTCTCTGCAAGTGACTGCTAACTTTGATCGACTGACTCTTTTCTCTAAGTCGTTGCTTAACTTAGTTTACAAGATGTAGGCAGGAAAAGGAAAGAATCATTTGTGGGACGTGAGCACTCGCTTAACTGCGGGGCTATAAAAGCGCCTGCCTATAAGCACTTAGCAGAATACTGACTGGCACCATGGCCAAGCTTTTCTCGATTCTTCTCTTGGCCACCTGGATCTTTTTCGCCGTAGGTGCCGAGACCTCTGCTGAAATGGACGCCTGGGATGTGAGTTTACGCTTTATGGAGCTATCGCATCACAGCGTTTGTTCCTGAGTTTGTACATGACCTTACTATGCCACTATGCCCTTGAAACGCTAATACAAAAGTGTTTTGAATATGTAATACCCCTGCTACACGGGCGTTTCGAATGCGTTCGAACCGAATGTCATTCGGCTCGACTGCCGAACTTCCGTTGCTACACGAAGTTTTTCAATGGCATTCGGTTCAGATGATATTCGAGTCGACGGAGCACCGCGGAGACATTCCAGAATTTGGAATGCATTCGAAACGCGAACACAGCTCGAACCGACCAATAGGCGTCGCCGCCGTGATCGCTTCGCCCCGCCCACCGCCGCGCGACTGCTTTCGGCTCTGTGGCTGCTCATTTCGATACCCGCTGCTCGCTTTTTCTTGCTGTTTGCTTAGCAAATTGCCCCTCTTCAGTCTAAGTAAGTGCTTGCAGATAATAGTACACCAATGAATATTTACCGCGTGAGCATGAAATTTCCCTAGGAGTGCGCTGACGAGGACGGTTGGTTGCACTCATACGGTTGTTTACATCGCTGCGTACGAACAACTAGCGCTCGTTTGCATGACATAAAACGCATTCTGCGCTTTAGTTCTATTAAATAATCTGTTTTCATTTGTACCGGTTGTGCCCGTGCGTGTTAATGCAGTGCGACAATCTGTGGGAAGCGCCGATACTGTCGCTCGCCTGAGAAGCACTTGACAGCCGGGCTGCTGACATCGCGTACGATCGGCGCTTGTCGCTAATTGTCCCGACTTCTTCCGGCGTGACAGTACTTTATTTTAACCTAGTTTATCCGGAAGTATGATTGGGGACCATTCGTGCTATTTGAAACGCGTAACTTGTAATCCAAAAAATAGCAACTGCGACGACTGCTGCTGGCCGTAAAGCAGTGCTCAGCGGTCTGGGTAACACCGGCGCTTCCCGTTCATCGTATGTGCGCCCTGCGATGTGAGCGGTAGTCGATTTCAGATCACTATTGTCAAAACTACACTAATTGATCGTTTGCATTCGCTTAAACTTAAAATTTACAGACGTAACCCTGCGGACTCGCTAGGCCTAGTCGTCGCAGGAGGGAAGGGAGTCGCCGTAGATTAAAATTTGGCAAGTGCTTATCGCTAGTGAGTGTTCAAGTGTGCACATGTGAAATATACCCGCTCGTTTCGCTTATTTTCAATACGGATAAGGTAGAAGCGTGAATATATTCACACCGTCTGCTCACCAGCGTGTTTTCGCTCAGCCGCTGGCCTACCGAGGACATGAAGGCTGACCGTCCGCCGATCGGATTCGTCGGTGTCGTTGGCCTATAAAATTTGTCCCACTACAATCATATGCTGCTGCTGACCGTGACAGTGTCGTTGTCGCACTAGTGTGACTGTAGTGACCACCGTCATCGTCGTCGTACACTGAAAACGAGCTGAGGAAATTTCAAATGCGTTCGGAAAGTGTCGTGTAGCACCATGGGAGTCCGATGAATCCGAATGTCATTTCAAGTCTCGAATGCCATTTGACTCAAATGTCATTCGAACGTGCCCGTGTAGCACAGGTATGAGACCTATATGCAGAAATTAGGGGGAGGGCGTTTGAAGTTAGGCAACTTTTCACTATACAACAGTTCTGCTGGCTCTGCAATAGTAAAGCAATTGCAAATAATGCTCTTTGACGAAATAAAAGTGTGGTAGGAAGCATCTTTTTTAATACTTAAACCAATCAATAAACCCGCCATTAAAATATGTGCTTCCTGTACCTGTGCAGTAAATCTACAAGTCTGACCCACCAGAACATACAAATATAGCGGTTTCTAAGAAGCAATCAGCCAATCATTTAACGAGGCGTGATTATAACCTCAGGCGCCTATGTTAAATGAACTACAAATTCTGCATTGTATCCATTTTCATACAGTAATGCAAATATCACCTGTTTCCACTTGAATGCTGACTATCCCAATTAACGAAACCAGCCCAGTTAAACATTCTCTGTTATGCGTAAATAAAACGTAATATTCCAAGATACGGCATAATATTCGCACTCGCTATAATGGCTAAATTCCTCACAATGCCCTCAGCCAAAGAACCCTGATGCATTGAAATTTTTCTTTTTTAATCGCGGATGCCTCGTGTACTTTAACGTTGTAGCTCTCCCGGTAATTGAATAGCGGCTGTATTGTTCAAATGAACTGGAGATTACATTTGGGAAGGGAAGAGGCTAGTTCGCTGCTAACACTGCGGTGATTTCGTATATTCGCCGAACTGAACCTAAAACGATGTCCTGTTTACCCTCTACACGTGTTCTTAATGGAACTGGGGACAAACTAGGGCAAACGTTTCACAATCGAGAAACCAGTGAGCGTTTCCTACCGCACTTGTGCCGCTCGGGTCACCTCTTGAAAATAACTTGTCTTAGTTTCCGAGTTTGTCATTGTTGTAGAAACCAATTTGACGCCTGCTTTCTCGTATAACTTTCCATAATCGGGATTCTGTGCGTCCATACGGAGCGTGCGCAGTGGCATGGACCTCTTGATCGCAACACTGAATTATCGCTCTTGAAGCGCTTGGTTTGCTCATTTTGCGCACCAAGGACAGTTGTGCTGTTAGGTGTGGTTGACCGGAAAGTCGGTTCCTTAAGCCACTTGTCTCCTTCAATTTCAAGCAAACTTTAGTTTTGGTACTTAAGAATAAATTCTCAATATGACGGCAGGACGGCCTTTTCGAAGCACAGGGCATAGCATGAATGCGCGTGCGTGCGAGTGGAGTTTAATAATTAGAACACATGACAAAATATTGCTATACTCAACGTGCATTTAATTAGCAGCTGCTAGTCATGTTAGTGTGCAATAAAATATGGTGAATATCTAAGCAGCTTTCAGGTCGCCACCGCCGTCTCGTCGATGGAGGATGCCCAATTCGTCAAGTTTGCAAAGAATGTTCTCTACTGATTCCGCTCGAGCACGCCAAGAGGTCGTAGCGATATGCATGTAGTCTGGCGTAGGGTACATGGAAAATTACACGTCAACGGCAAGCCTGAGGGACTCAACATCGTGAAGTACCGTTCGTGACCTTGTTGGTCGCGTGTTGGTCTCACGCAGTTTATTACTGCGGATAAAGATCGCGCGGAGCCTTGCAGTGAGTTACAATGGCTTTGTAGAAAAAAACCAACAGCCGCGTGCCAATGATGACGTGACGGTCCAATATGGTGGATAGATGTGGAACTATGTGAGTATGACGTCGGGGGACGAAATGGCGGCATAGTTTGTTTCTCGAATCCAAGATGGCGGCCATTAACATTGGTTGTGCCCTCTGATCCCTTTCCCTCTCCTCCCCCATCACCAAAAATATCAAAATACGGAAAGGAAAACCGTCCCGTTAACGGGGGGGGGGGGGGGGGAATCCGACTGTGCGGCCTGCTCGTGGCCCCCCCTGCCACCGGATACGGGCTGGTGTAGTTTCGGCTACTAGGCTTTGTTCCGGTGCAACGCCAGCGGTGGGGATGGGTTTGGCCGGGCCCGTCCTCTGGGGATGCAAAACCCCATGGGAGTGGCAGCGACTCCCAAGCGACTGAGTGGGCCAGTCGCGCACGTGAGGTCTGATGCCTGTGCGGAGGCATGCCTGGTTTCACAATCAGGTTGGACTCACGGAATTTGGCTCGAAAAGCGCTCGAAAATCAAAAGGCCTCTGCACGCGGGGGCGTGCGTGGCTACCGGCTGGCGCGTCGGTTTCTGGTCACGGAGAGGCCAGGTCCGCGCGGGGGTTTTCAGCAGAAGGGCTCCTCCGGAGCGATGTCCTCGGGGAAGCAGCCAGGGATGGCTGACCGCGGGGCCGTGAGGCCAGAGCGCGGGACGCCGAGGTACAGGGGACCTTTGTACGACCGATGCGAAAACCGTCGGAGTTGTGGAGTAGCGGTGTAGTAGGCCCGGGTTATCTCACCCTCGGCCAGGTTCTTGGCCTGTGGCCTGGTCAGCCCGGCCCTGAACACTCCCTTCTCAGTAGGTGTGGAGCAAGCTAGCGGAAGAAATAAGTGCAAGAAGCACAGGTGGTACCCCGGGAGGCAAATTCCATTGGCTGGATCCACCACACATAGTTCCGGAGTCTGAAAAACCGCGAAAAGCACTTGACGGTTAGTAGCTGGGCAGCGTTTCGCAAGTCCGAACCGGACCCCTAAAGTCGTGGAGGCGCCCGAGGCAGCTGCCCCTGTTAGGATTTCCTGTCTCCGAGTCGGAGCTATTGCGTCGTTGGGTGGTCGGGCATCCCGTGAGTGGAGCCGCACCATTGGTCAACATCGACGCCCTCCCTGTCCTGGCCAGACAGGAGTCGAGCAATGATAAAATGAGGGTCAATGTCTCGCTGTCCCCAGTTCCCATCCCATTACCCATAACCCTTTCCTCATTCCCATTCCCACAACCTATGTCCCACCCCCTCCGCTACGTCCCAGGGGAGATCAGGGGAGTCTCCCCGGGCCCGCTCCCCCGGCTGTGGGTCGCTTAGTAGCATTCCCCCCTCATTTTTCTTATTTTCCAACCTACGGGTGGCAAAAGCACAACATTGCCTTCGGGCCTTTTCATCTATATTACGATTGGGTTAAGCCTGTTATACTTAAGTGGCACAGGCAGGGGCCTATTGGTTTACATTCTTTTTTGGCTGCCCCACCCTATTTTTGTCCCGTTAACGGACCGCTATACATGTATACATTCGTTCCTCTATAAACACTCCGACAACAACGGAAACCTATCCGGGGACAGTTCTATACCGAAATTGGCAGGCAAAAAAAAACGTAAGGTATGTGGTAGAGAAACAAAATAAACAATTACATAATATGTAAACATTGTTTACATACAATTACTAATTGAAGAGTTACCATATCGCACCGCAAGCCGAAATCTAGGACCACCTTGACCCCCCCAAACGAAGCAAATTCCGTTTGGGACGTACCTTGAGGCAGCGCCACTCCAGGATGGGTCACGGCCTCCTGGATCGGTGGTCGCGGCGGGGTTGCTCCGGCAGTTCCATTCAGACGGAGAGGGCGTAATTGCAGAGAGGGGCGTGGCCGCTCCTTTCGCCGCACCGCGGCGTGCGTGCCCGACCCTCGCCTCCCCTGCTATGGCTTCGCACGAGGCGATTTGCGGCGCCTTGGACGTATTGCGTGATGTAGAGTGGTGGGAAACCACGATTAAGAAAGTTTACACAACAACACCAATGCCTCCTGCGGCTAGGTATTTTTTTTACTAAGCTCCAGACGCTACGGCCGCACATTGCCCGAAGCGGGCAGTCATGATGCCATGCGACACGAGTGCTCCGCGGAAAACAATCATATCTGCGGGTTTGGGCGCAGCAGGCCAATGAAAGCATGGAAAGGCATTACTTCTTTATAAAAGAAGTGCCACGACTGACGAGGCAACGCAGTAATAAACTTTTTTCCTGCAAATTCATGAACGTTTGTACATGACGTACTAGCTCGGTCAGAACGCGTTTACCGGTCAAAAAACAGCCTAGAAGGAAAATGGCAATTGTACTATGATGAAAATGGGCAGGCGATGTTGCACGCTGAGCTGTCAATTTTATGTTCATTAGGCGAGCTCGTCACGGTTCCTCCTGTACGAGAGCATCTGCTCATCTGAGTCGACAGCCGTGTAGAGGAACGTCCAGTGGCTCTGATTAACCTGTATACCTGATTATCACGGCTGTATTCGTGGTAAAAATTACCAGCATCACAAAGTAAGTGTATGCAGGAATTTATTTAGAATAAAAAGTCAGCTCGCGCGCGCTCAAGCTGTTTAAACGCGCAAAACCTTTCGACTGAGCGGCTTGGTGATTAATTTTTTTGCGATAAGCCACTCTGTCCGCAACAACAGCAGCAATGTTTGATAGGAGGGGCTTTATGAATTTCTTTGCCACTATTGAGGATGTGATCGAGGCATGGTCTTCTCTTGCGTCGCATATAAAAATATATGCTCCAGATACGCTCTCCAGATGCGGCAAAATCATTGCCGTGATCTTCTTGCACACATCCTTTCAGCCAATATGCGGCACTGCGGTGACGATGGCCTTCAAAGAAGATTTACAAGAACAGCCGCAAATTCGGCCTTTGGGAACACCGAACCTCCTGTAGTTTGGTGGTTAATAAGTCCCCTCACTGGTGATATTGATGGTCCCGAATCGATCACTCTTGGGCAGGCACTGCATATCCTTTGTTCTTCTATCGCTTTCACGACAAAACCGACGAAGTATTGAAGTAGCTGGCCGATTATTTTCTTGAGGATGAAGTTTTGAGGATTAGCCTGAAGAACACAATTCAGTGTTTGGCTGTTTACAGCAGGTAAGAGCAGATGGCTGCTTTCTTCATGGTTCTCGGTTGTTTTCCAGTTTTCCTCACTAATGCAGTTCACCGGACTGAAAGCATCATTAGTTTTAGGAACTGCGCCAGGTGGTTGCTCCCACTCCAACTTTCACCGTTTTCTTGCTATCTGTGGCTGCATATAGCTCGGGTATCCAGGAAAAATACTTGGTACAGCAGTTCGCTTCAGACGCCGGATTTTTGCGGATTCAGAACGGTAGTCATTGTTCAAGAAGTGCAAAGAGCAGACGACACTGCTGGCGGACTTATCATTCGGAGTAAAATCTTTCCTCGATCTAGCTTTCAGCCATGCGTGCCGGAGAGTTTCATCAGCTGGGAATTCATGGAAGCTTGAGCCAAGCTTTTTTTTGTGATGGATTTGCAGCACAGCACGCAGCAATGTGGCATGTTCCTGAAAATACAGGAAATTATCCATGAGGTCAAAGTCCATGATTATCAAAATGATGTTTTGTCTGAATCGAAGTGACTCGAACAACGCGATAGTACATAACACATGGGTGTTAGCAGCATTGCCCCTTCAGCAGCAGCACTTGAGGGCTGGGAAGCCTACTCCCAACACCACTCAAGCTCGCTTGAAGCTACACAATGTAGAAAAATAAAGGAAATGCGTGGAAGGGCCCCGAGTATATAATTTGTCCAGCACAAGGCGAGAGAAAATGTACCTCAATAGACAAACCCAGAATAAAGTCAGGGGCCGCGTTGAAAGGAAAGCTCGGAAACAGTAATGTTTTTTTTCAAGGGAAAAGAGATAAAAAGAAAGGAAGACGAGCGTTGTAGAGGCAGCGTTTAGGCACAGCGGCAGCTCACACGCCAGAATAGATATTTCAATACACGTGCAATGCGACACATACAGTCATGCATCAACGCAGCCTTAGCTGCGTCTCGATCGTATTATGCTACTAAAAACAACGTGCACTGTGTAAACCTGATTTGAAGATAAACAGAGACGTACCTTGATTTCGTTGCCGTTTCCTCTGGCTGTCGACACATTTTTGAGCGAATCTGGCGGCAGATTGCATACGTGCACCCCCCGATGTATGCGCTTCTCCAAGCATGTGGCATGCCGCCACGCCGTCGGCAGGAGTAGGAGGACAGCGCCAATCCGCGGCGCGCGAGGGAACTTCGATTACACCTCTCCAATGGGGTGCGCGCTGACTGCATAGAGGCTAAAGTCACTGGAACGGGAAAAGTACCGCCGCGCGCGCGTGATCGAGGCGGCCGTGGGTGGGTAGGCGTGGATCGCAATTTCTCTGATAGATAGCGCTAGGCGGCGATCGTTCCTCTAGGTGGCGTGCGTGCATGCGTAGCCGAGCATGGCGGCCATCCACCCCGTTTTAAAGGGTATTACATTCTGTTTCTCGAGACGAGCGGCGCGTTCTTCTTTCATTTCTTCATCTAGTATACCATACAGTTAACGCTCGTTACTTCAACGTCTTCCAGACGGCGGCGGCCTTTTTTATAATTATGACAAAATTTTCAGCTCCTTCAAGGCACAACAATGGCAGAACGTATATATAACATGGCCAACAAAAGCTGAACATAAAAATCTTGCTTCAAATGTTTCGCGGCGACACAGGACCAGGGGAATCTTATGAGAAATACACCGGACCAAACATTACGAGAAGCACTGGCTAACAGTGATAGTTCATGATTTGCCAACGACATGATCAACGCGTAGAGTTGAGTAAAACGTCGTTTTAAGGTGGCTTTATTTGGCTGCTGTAAAGGCTCTATATTTGCTGAATAACTTAATCTACATCGGTAAGTAGCGCTACTTCGCTACTAAAATCAAGCAGCACACCAATGATACGAGCGTGACAAGGAAAGTAATAAAGTGTGCTCTCAACAGGAGCTGCATTAAAATTACAGAGAATGTTTGCTACACTCGAATCAGTGCAAAACACAGATTTGTGCTACGTGGAAGACGATGAGAGGTGGGAAGTGCATGGAAGTTGATGAAGACGGCGCTCTGCAATGCACAGCGCGAAGAGTGCGGTTGCAGCTAGGGGCGCGCGGGAGCAGGGTGGGCTCGTATTGTAGCGATAGCTACATTACCGTAGCATTTCGAGCTTTCAGCGTGGCGGCGCCGGCACCCTGTGGCTGCGTCGCCACACCATGGTCACGCTGTCGCACTTTCACGTGGTTGGTGACGTGGTGCGGAGCAGCTGCCGGCGGCGCGCCGCCGTGGCTGATCACGTGGTTGGTCACGCGACCAAGTTCCACTGGGCCAGGTGTAGCTATCGCATCACTCCAGGTTTAACCAGAGGTAAAGCACCGCCAATTTTATTTATTCAGCAGCCTGGTGTCGCATGAGCACACTCAGAATTTTCATCTCAGCAATATTTATATGCACTAAATAAAAAAAACTGCTGCGATAGCCTAGTGGGCACGCGCCGCGGCTTGTGAAGGTTTCTGTTCGCGCCGCCCTGGTTTCGATTCCCAGTCGTGGATATTGATGTGATTTGTTTTTCGTGCCACGTTTCTCTACGAGGATATGCATCAGCAATAGATGATTATGCTATGCTTTGAAACTCCGGAGTAGTGATTTCGCACTAATGACAACTCTTCGTACCAGGAAAGATTATTATTACCGAGAGTCACAATTGAAGACGAATAATATTACCGCGGCCTATGTATCATTCTCGCACGTTATGTGAAAGCCTGCCGAAATTCTCAGCGACAAAAGAGGCCACCAACCTAACTGCTGAACCCAACTGAACTTCCGTCGAGGCTCTCCCAGCAGATGAGCATGGGCCACCTTGTCCCTTTACCGACGTCAAAATCTGGAAACAAGTGGATAAACGTGGCGACCGGTTAGCTCAACCGCTGTGTTGAAGCGAAAGCCGTGCCGGACGGCACAGCAATAGAAGCTGCGTATTTTTTCGTGCGAAACAACTTTCTCCGACACGGCTCCCCCGATATGCTGATGATGAACCGGAGAGAGCGGTCAAGGCGGAGCTGACGGGGGCCATCCTACACTACAATGAGACGCGCCACCGGAGAACAACTGCGCACCATGTGCAGAAAAACAGCGTTGCACAGCGCTTGAACAAAGTTGCTACAAAAAATGCTTGCCTTGTTTGCCGACGCAAAGAATAAGAACCGCAGCGATGCGTAGTCGTTTCAGCATCCGCTTCAAATGCGGGAGGTTCGGGGTTCGATCCTGAGTGCCACCCGGTACCCACCGGCGATACAATGGGTACAAGCTTCCACTGGCCTGGTGCTCGCCTTCTTCAGGGTGAAATGCTTGGGAAATGGGTCTTTGACCCCACCTTGAGAAAAAGAGAAAACCTTGAGCCATGGCGCTCTTTGGCCACAGATGCCCTTGTGCCATAAAAATTAAACATCATCATCACCACAACATAAGACTGAAGATATCATCTTACATTACTTCGTCTTCGCCTTCAACGGCGCAGAACAGGACACCACTGCGCTAACGCCTCTGGGTCGCACAAGGCCCGGAGGCCACGACCGCGCTTGACGCCATGTTTCCAAACCATTACCAACGAGGACGACCACCACCGCTGCCTATACCTACAGCACACAAAGCATGCCGACTTCCTAGGGTACACAATAAGAGCCAACGGCGCACTGGCGCCACACGATAAAATCTACGCCTACGCCTCGCAGCATCGTCAGCTCACTGGGTTCGGTGTGAACGCTTATTCCTGTATTCCGTGCTTGGGCTTCCGTAATCACATCTTTCGTCTCCAGTCTCCACGGAGAGCTTTCTAGTGCCTTGCCTGGCTACCACGGCCACTACTTATTTGCTCAATGCCAGATTTTAATGCGAAAACATTAAATAGATCAAGGGTAAAAAAACCACGCGTGGCGCAAGAAGTGGACTCATTACAGAAATTGCGATTGGTCGAAACGTTGTGACGTCATTAAAGGCAAAAAAATACGGAATCTTAGCCAGTAATAGTCAGTACAAATACAACCGCACCGTCCACAAACGAATAGAACAGGATTGTAATATTATTGGAATAGGTTTGAAATAGAAGTTGAGTTGCCGGAATGCTCTGAAGTAACTGCCTTTAGTTCCCCAGTAGTTGTTTTATTGCTATAGTTATCGCTAATTCCCTCAACACTTCGGTTACCGCGCTCTGTTAAAGTGGAATAGGTGTTCCAGGGTGACATTCTGGAACCGTCTACTTTCTTTTAGCGCTAACAGGTTAAAGTTGCTCTTCCTGACTAGTTTCCACTTTTCTCTATTCAAAACTATGAACATTAGGTGTGCTAATGAACGCCAGTGTTAACATTTACAGAGTTTATTTTGCGAGTATACCGAGCGAATGCTTCTTTAAAGGAACACTGAAGTCAGTTGAAAGTTCGTCTGTCCCTGTAGGGTATCTCTTTTGGAGCACTAAGAGCCCACTCTTACCGAAACCGGAGCTTTTGTAAACACGAAAAGACCAGAAAACGAAATGGAGGTGTCGTCAGCGCGGGTAAATTTGCAAAGTAAATGATGTCCGTCGACGTCGATTTTTTTTTTTTGGCGCGGATCTTAAGACTAACCTATGCCACGGGTTCCTTCAAAACCGTGGCAAAAAGCCCATTTCGATTGAGGCGTCAGGAGTGAATGATGGAGTGGGTTATTTTAAAAATACCTTTACTAGCCATTAACGTGTCTTCTGGTGACGGGCAGCCGTAAACACACAAAAACAGGCAAGGAATATTCTTTTGCTGGGAATAACGCGTCACACAAGGAGAAAACGACCACTGAAACGACGGACATGCGCTTGTCCTGTGTCCGTCATTTCAGTTGTGGTTTTTTCCTTGTGTAGCGCGTTATTCCCATCAAATGTACAACCAACTAGCCCACATTGCTGCCTTGCTTGTGAATATTCTTTAGTGGGAAATAAAGTCGGTGGAATTTAAAGTGTAAGTGTAAGCTGCAGATCGTGCCAAAACCGCCTTGGTGATCCCTGACGGCCTGTACAGAGAGAGAGAGAGAGAAACTTTATTTGGTCCATTAAGTGTTTAGCCTTCGGTCTTCGTCTGCATCGCTGCAGAGTCTTGACCTTCAAAGCAGGGTTGGGCCCCTAGTCCAGGGCTCCACTGAGTCGCGCTGCTTCGCTTGCGTGCTGCACCATTGCCCTTTGGGCGGCGAGCTCGCAGCTGGTGAGCCGACTCGCCCAGTGCACCGTACTCGGGGTTTTGTGTTGGTGGAACGTGTAGTTTCGCTTACACTCCCAGGTTATATGGTAAAGCGTGGGGGTTGCCCCTCACCACGGGCATGTGTTCCCATACTGTGTAGGATACATCTTGCTAAGTATATGTAAGTTAAAGAATGTTCCCGTTTGCAGCCTCCGCCAAATAGCTGCTTCTTGTTGTGGGAGGCGCTTATGTGGCGGGGAGTATCTAATTCTCCTGCCACTTCGGTAGTTTAGGTATTCTGAAAATCCGCTCTCCACGTTGAAGTGCTGTCCCAGGGCGTATGGCCGCTCGGCTCGGTACGTGATCTCTCGAGCCAAGCTGTCTGCCCTTTCGTTTCCTTCTATCCCCGTGTGTGTGCCGGAATCCAGATTAATTTATCAGTTGCTGTTTTTCTGAGGTGTATTGCTTCGCGGAGGATAGCTAAGGCAGCCCTGCAGATAATACCTTTCGTATAGTTTCTACATGTCTCCTTTGAGTCCGTTAGGATGACCAATGATTCGTCTTTTCGATAGCCATCAGCCGCTGCCAGCGCAACAGCGACCTCCTTTGCTTCCGCTAACCTGACGCTACGTGTAGTTGCGCAGGTGATTAGATTGCCTGCGTTATCAACTACCACCGAAGCTGTCTTGTAGTAGCTTTCGCGTCTCTCCCGTGGATACATGGCTGCATCGTGAAGGCTGTGTTTTCTAATTTGGCTAAGTACCTCTCCACATAATCTGCCCGCGCCTGTCTCCTGGCCGCGTGGAGATTTGCGTCAATTTTTTTCGGAATGGGATTGGCCTGCAGGGTTTTACGGATCTCGTCGGGTATATCGGCAGACCGATCGAGATGCCCCTTTGGGTCGCGACCCAACCTTGTCAGGAGCGCTCTTCCTGTAGCCGTGTTTCTGAGTCGTTGCAGCTGTGCTTCGTGCTGTGCTTCTGCCAGCTCCACAAAGGTGTTGCTGATTCCTAGCTGTAGCAGCTTCTCATTCGATGTGTTTCTTGGTAGGTGGAGTGCCGTGTTGTATGCCTTTCTTAGGATTGTCCCTGCCTGTTCCGTTTCGCTTTTGATCATGGGGTGGTATGGCAGCGAGTAGATGACCCTACAGTTTTAGCGTGTCTTCTTCTTTCATTCCATGTCTTCGGTTGGAGACTCTGGTTATCATTCTGCCTACCTGTTCGGCTGACTTGCCGAGCAGGCAGAGTGTGTGGCTGCATTTCTTGCTTGCTTGCAGCCACATCCCTAGGACTCTTATCTTGTTTTTCTCCGGGATGTTTTGCCCCTCTAGTTTCACTTCGAGCGGCGCGTCAGTGGGATGTCTTCCTACCCTCAAAAGTTTGGACATTTCTGTAGACCAGGCTAGTCCTCTTTTCTTCACGTATATTTCAGTGCATGTTGCTGCTCGTTGTAGCAGATCTTGTTTTTCCCCCAGGGATCCATGGTTCACCCAGACCGTGATGTCGTCTGCGTAAATCGCGTGCTGGATGCCCTGGATTCTGATGAGTCTTCTCGCTAGGCCGATCATCGCCACATTAAAGAGTATGGGCGAGATGACCGAGCCTTGGGGTGTTCCTTTGCTTCGGGTGGTGAAGACGTCACTCCTCAGCTCCCCTAGTCCCACCGTGGCCGTTCTGTTGGTCAAGAAGTCTTTGACATATTCATGGATTCTTCTCCCGCAATTGGTATTGTTGAGCCCCTTCATTATAGCGGCGTGGCCGATGTTGTCAAAGGCACCTTTTATGTCGAGTGTCATGACTACGTTCTCCCCTTGATTGGGCATTGTCTCCAGGACTTCTTCTTTAAGCTGCAGAAGTACGTCCTGCGTCGAGAGGTTCGCCCTGAAGCCGAACATGGTGTCCGGGTAGAGCCTCTCGTTTTCTAGGTGTTGCTGGATGCGTTTCGTGACGATCCTCTCGTACAGTTTTCCCAGGCAAGAAGTGAGGGAGATTGGTCTGAGGTTCTCGATCTGCAGCTTCTTGCTTGCTTTGGGGATCATGACTATTACGGCATGCTTCCACTCAGCTGGTATCTTTCCTTCTTCCCATAGTCTGTTTAGGTAGGCCGTGAACTGGTCCACCGCTTCGTCGCTTAAATTTCTTATGAGAGAGCTTCTAATTCTATCTGCTCCTGCCGATGTTTTTTCGTAATGGCTCTCATTGCCGCGGTGACTTCCTCTCTGGTGATGGACTTGTTCATATATAGATTTTCTTCTCCAAGGTAGTTTCCTTCGTAGCCCTTGGGCTCATCTGTGCCGTAGCATTTTGTTCTGACTTCATTGAGGAGCTGCTCGTCTGTTCCTTGATATTGGTGCACTAGTCTCTGTATAGCTTTTCCGCTCTATGCTTTAGTCTTGGTAGGATCCATGAGAGCCTTTAGAATCCGCCACGTTCTAGCCGTGCTGAGTGTTCTATTGAGCGAGGTGCTGAACTGTTGCCACCCTTGCCTGGCTAAGTGTGTTGCGTTCTCTTCTGCTTGTGATGTTACCTCGGCTATCTTCTTTAGCTTACTATTAAATTTCTGTTTCTTCCACCTCTTAATAAGACCGCGTCTTGCCTCCCATAGCCTGAGAGGCCGCTTGTCCACCTCTGGTGCTTCTTGTGTACGAAATACTTCCTTGGTATACATTTCCTGTAATTGTTTAAGTTGTTGGCACCACTCTCATATCGAGGTGACGTTGCCCTCTAGTTGCGGGCAGTGGTGCCTAAAGGAGTCCCAGTCCGTGAAGCGGGCCGTGCCAATTTTTTTCTTGACGTTATCTGCTGCGGTGCTTATTCTTATGATGTGATGGTCGCTGTCAAGGTTTTCTAGCAGACTCTCCCATTCTGCTTGTTTTGCTCCTTTGACAAAGGTTAGGTCGGGACAAGTGTATCGGCTGACGCTGTTACCCTGCCTAGTTGGTTGATTTTCGTCTGTGAAGAGCTCGCATCTGATGCTTTCTGCAGCTACGCAGATATTACGACCCTTCTTTTAGTCTTGGGGGTAGCCCCGGCTCGGGCTCTTACCGTTAAAGTCTCCAACTATAATTAAGGTGTTCTGCCCAGCAAGCCTGATTGCCCCAGCGAAGAGCTTTAAAAAGTCCGCTTTCTTCTGCCTTGGGGGACTATATAGGCCTGTACAAGTTTACCGTAATGGCTTTCGGCCTCTGTAACGCTCCTGCTAGTTTCGAGCGAATGATGGATACTGTTTTGCGTGGCCTCAAGCGGAAGACGTGCCTGTGCTACCTGGAAGAAATAGTTATCTATTCGCCTGACTTTCGAACACATATATGTCGCCTGAGGCACGTCTTTACATGCCTCACACACGCAGGCCTGCAGCTGAACTTCAAAAAAATGCACCTTTGTTGCTCGTGAACCACACGAGTTTTAGGTCACGTCGTGTCGAAAGACGGCGTACGCCCTGACCCCGCGAAAACTTCGTACCGTGACTGAGTTTCCCAAACCTTCCACCATTAAGGAACTTCTCAGCTTCCTAGGGCTCTGCGCATATATTAGGCGTTTCATTCGCAACTTTGCCTCACTTGCTGCCCTTTGACTGGGCTGCTCGGTACCAATGTCGATTTTTTGGCTTGGTCACCCGCATGCGACGACGCCTACAACACATTGCGTCGTCTCCTCACGGCACCACCCATCTTGCGCCATTTCGACCCGGCGGCCCCTACTGAAGTTCACACGGATGCCAGTGGTATTGGTCACGGAGCAGTGCTCGCTCAGCGCAAATCTGGATTCTACGAATATTTTGTTGCATATGCAAGCCACACAATTACCAGGGCTGAGTCTCACTGCTCTTTGACTGAAAAACAGTTCCTCGACATTCTGTTGACCATGGGCAAGTTTACGTGTACAGCCGTCCTTTCGACGTCGTTATGGATCATCACGCCCTTTCTTGGCTTTGTTCACTGAAAGAACTTCTGACCGCCTGACGCGATGGGTGCTGCGTCTTCAAGAATATAACATCCGAGTCGTCTACCGGCAGGGTCGCAAGCATCGGGACGCCGACGCCTTGTCTCGCTCCCCGCTCACCGCCGAACTTGCCAGCCTCTGCGAAATCGGAGCCCATACGCCATCCCCCACCACCAGTGACCTGCCTTCTGAATAGCCGCAAGGATCCCTGGATTCGTGTTCTTCTCGAATTTCTCTCCGACCCATCGGCGGTTACACTATCCCGCGCGCTGCGCCGTCAATCTTCACATTTTGAGATCAGAGATAAACTGCTTTATCGCCGTAATTATCATTCTGATGGACAAAAATGGCTCATTGTCATTCCTCGCCACCTCCGGTCCTATATCTGCTCACGCTTTCCCGCTGACTTAAAATGCGGTCACGCGGGTCTTTTCAAGACATACACGCGCCTCCGCCACCACTACTACTGGCGTGGCACGTACAATTTTGTTTTGAAGTACGCCCGCTCGTGCCTCGACTGCCGACGCCGCAAGACACCCACTAAATGTACTGCTGGCGAGATGCAGCCGGTATCTTGCCCGCCTCACCCTTTCGACCGCGTTGACATTGCTTTATATGGGCCCCTTCGGTATACTGCTTCTGGCAAACTATGGATCATTGTTGCCGTCGATCACCTCACGAGGTATGCTGAAACCGGCGCGTTCTCTGCTGCCACGGCACAGGATGTGGCATCCTTTCTTGTGCGTTGGTTCATCATTCGACACGGTTTCCCTCGTTAGCTCCTCAGCGGCAGAGGCCGCGTGTTCCTATTTGATGTCATCAAAACTCGGCTCCGTGCGTGCAACGTCATCCATCGGGCTTGCACCGCTTACCACCCTCAGAGCAACGGCCTCACTGAACGCTTTAATCGCACTCTGGGGGACATGCTGGCTATGTACGTCGGTTCGAACCGCACGACCTGGGACCTTATTCTCCCGTATATTACGTTCGCGTACAATACTGCTACGCAGTCTAAAACAGAATTTTCTCCTTTCTCCTCCTTTATGGCCGACATCCCTCCGTTCTCATTAATACTGTTCTTCCCTACCACGCTGACACATCTGGGTGCACCACTGTTTCCGAAGCCGCCAGGCACGCCGAAGATTCTCGCCAGATCGCCCAGTCGCTCACGACAGCTACCCAGTCCCTTCAAAACACCCGCCACGATGAAGGTCAAACTTTCCAGCATTTCTCGCCCGGCTTTCTTGTCTGGCTTTTGATACCTCCCCGTACTCCGGGCCTCTCCCGGAAAATGCTCACTAAATATAAAGGGCCCTACCGCATCTTGAAGCAAACATCTCCAGCCAACTGTAGTGTTGAGCCCCTGACGTCGTCACCCAATCTCAGACGCCGCGGCTGTCAGACTGTCCATATCCAGCGCTTCAAGACATATACCACGACCCCGCTGTCTTGTCCGCCTTATAAGTCGCCAGGATGGCTCCTCTTCTGTCCGAGGGCCATTGTAAGGAAGACAACGGACATACGCGCGGGACGCATGGCCATCGCCTGGTGCACGCTCATGACTGGACTAGCTCTCCTCGGACTGCTCTTGGCCCTGCTCCCATTAAGAATCTTCTCTGAATAAACCCCACCTTACCCTTGAAACGTTTACTTGCTGCAGCAAAAAAAAAAATAAGCACAGTTTAAAATACCTCCCGCTCCACGAAACTTGCGCCCGCCGTTCCAAATGAACAAACAAGGTGCACGCTATGTTAAAGATACCATGCGACATTTACGCCATATGCGCTAGAGGCATTTGGGTCTGAGTGCGTAAAACTACACCACGAGAAGCACTGTGTTCTTCAGCCGCCCATATTGGCCAGTGAGCGCTTTGACACTAACTTCTCTTTCCTTCCATCTGTTACAGTTCATTGGAGGAGTAGGAAATAATATGTATCTTAGGTACCGAAATTTCTATAGCGACCTCTGGAACCGAGACATTGCGAAGTGCACCATGGCCGCCCGAGTTTCCATGAATAGCACAGATCAAACTGCAACGTATTGGACGAAATGGTACAATACGAGTTCTAACATGAGGTAAGTTGGCTTGGCTTCGAGATGGGTGAGATTCTCTTATTTTTCACTGGTAAGCGTTGTGGTAGGAGGCGGAAATTATGCTGTGGTGAGTGATGTGATGGAAATGCTCGCTGTTTCGGGGCAGCGATATTTTCCCAACAGTGGCAGCAGATACGTTAACACTCCTTGAACGCAGGCATGTCAGATGTTTATAGTAAAAGAAAGCCGCACCAGAAAAAAAAACGAAGTCTGGTACAAAGGAACCACCAGACAAGTCAGCGCGTTTTTTATGTTAACGAAAACCACTCGAGGCTCGATATTAAATAAACTATAGTAGACACAAAGGACCGAATAAGCAGAGGAATTCATTCATGCGACTACTCGTTCATGAAAAGCTCTAAAAGCTTGCGTTCGAGCCCCCATTGACTAAAAATCAGATGGGGAATCTAGAAAAGAGTGTTAGTATTGTATAGTATTGTGTTGGGTTTTATGGCGCATAAGCAACTTAGGCTATCATGCGCCAAACACATGGTATAATTTGTTTCAAAATTTGGGTGTCCTCAGCGGAAGTCCTTGTCCGGACAAGGACTCCGAGGAGCCCATTAAATCGAATGCAGGCCTCAGCCTTTTTCTCAGGACTGAGAAAATGGATGAGGTGCGTCATAAAATGCGCGAAAGCACGGGTAAAAATTTTTTACAATTAATAGTTCTGCGATATTTGATATCATATTTTGTTTTAGATGGCCGCGTCTTTCAGAAAATTAAAAACAGATGAAATTCTTATAAGTGGATTATCTCCTAAAAGTAAATTGGGGTGGAATGAAATGCGTTCATCGTAAAAAACAGTAAAATGTTTTTTTTCTTAGCCGTTCAAGTTGTGAGCACGAGAATAAAATGTGATTAACTGTCAACTCGGCTCCACATTTCTCACATAAGGGTTTGTCTTGTTTTGTCAGTAGAAAGTTGTGTGTTAGGTGTGTGTGTGTGTCCGATGCGCAGGCGGCATAAAATTATTTCTATAAAGCGTTCCTGATGCCTGCATGATCTCCATTCTCCCAGAATAGGTTTTACTAAATGTAGTTTGTTATTTTCTTCACTATTCCATGTACACTGCCATTTTTCTGTAAGTTTATTTTTTACTAACTTCATGCAATCTGCATAGGGTATATTTACAGTCTGGACTTCCTTATGGCGAGCTTGAGCAGCGCACGTGTCAGCTCTCTCTTTGCCACGAATTCCGAGATGACTTGGTATCCAACAGAGCTTAATTTCATGTCATTGTGTTTCAGCAGTTATTATGTCATGTATTATATTTCCTATTAAAGGTTTCCTATACTTTTCTGGCTTTCAATGCGGTGATTGCACTCAGCGCGTCTGTGTAGATAATGCTGTTGTGATTGTTCTTTTCGACTATATTTGATACAGCGACCGAAATGGCATAACATTCAGCTGAGAAAATTGCCGCGCACTGAGGTAACCGAACTACCTTTTCCCATTTGTCTTGCACCACAGCACTTCCGACGTAAAGTGATGTTTTAGAACGGTATGTATAAAATGCTGTGTATTCTTTGTACTTTTCCTCTAGTGCCAAAAATTCTTGTAGTATGTGTTCACGTGGAGTTTGCTTTTTCTTAAATTGTGCATTGTGTAGTCCCCTACAGCGGGAAAAGTGCTCCAAGGTGGCAGTGGTTTGGGTCTCTGGGCGACATCAGGTAGTGTGTCTAAAAAACCCAATTCCTGGCAAATTTCTTCAAACCGGAGGATAAAGGGTCTCGTCGCATTCAGTTTGTTACTAAAAAGCTGCTTAGACGGGCACTTCGTAACTATGGAGTAGCAGAGATGTTTTGGTAGTGAACGGGTCTTTAGGACGTATGCACATGTGAGCTTTACAATTCTATCTGCGAGGGCTGGTTCGTTACATTCGATATATAGGCTGTTTATTGGTGATGTCCTGTATGCCCCACTTGCAAGGCGCAAACCTGAATTATGTATTGGGTCTAATTGCTTAAGGTAGGATGGTCGAGCTGAGTTGTACACTATACACCCATAATCTAGGCAAGAGCGAACTATGCTGCGGTAGATGTGCAAAAGGCAGGTTCTATCAGACTCCCAGCGTTTATGTGAAAGCACCTTTAAGATATTTATTGATCGAGAAGTTTTCTTCTTCAAGTTCTTTATATGGGGCAAGAAGGTCAGTTTTTTGTAAAACGTTATGCCCACAAATTTGTGTTCTCTTTTTGTCGGTAATTCGGTTTCGTTCAGGTGTAGTCTAGGATCTGTCTGTAGGCCACGTTTGAGTGAGAAAAGAATGGCCACTGTTTTCTGTGGGGAGAACCGGAAACCATTTCGGTCAGCCCATGTTTAAAGTTTATTTATTGTTAACTGCACTTGTCTTTCGCATGTTGATATGTTTGAGGACGTGCAAGCTATCTGCAGATCATCGACATAGAACGAATACATAAAACACCTTAGAATTATTTTGCTAATATAATTCATTTTAACAACAAAGAGGGTCGTGCTTAAGACACTTCCTTGAGGCACTGCATTTTCCTGAATGAAAATTCTCGAGAGGGTCGAACCGAGGCGTACATTGAATGAACGGTTTGACAGGAAATCTTTTAGGCAGTTCAACATCCTGCCACGAATGCCAAGTTCAGCCAAGTCGTGAAGAATTCCATACCTCCAGGTTGTGTCATATGCTTTCTCTAAATCGAAAAAAACAGCAAGACATTGTTGTTTGTGTATGAAGGCCTCACGGACAGTATTCTCAAGGCGAACTAGGTGGTCTGTTGTAGAGCATGCCTTTTTGAAACCGCACTGATGGACATCGAGAAGCTCACGGGCTTCTAGCACGAAGGTTATTCTAATATTCACGATACTTTAAAATGATTTTGCAAGGCAGCGCGTGAGGGCTATGGGCCTATAACTACTGGGAGAGGTTGGTTGTTTTTCGGGATTTAAAAATGGAACGATGATGGCCTTCTTCCAGCTTTCGGGTAGTTTACCCGACACCCAAACCTTATTACAAAAAACTTAAAAGTGCCTCTACGGCAGGTTCGGAGAGGTGGGACAGCATTTGATAGTGTATTCCATCCGGGCCCGGTGCTGTCTGTTTGCCAGCGGACAAAACTGTGCTGATTTCTTGAACTGTAAATAAATTATAATATGGTTCATTTCTATATCCACTTGTAGGGAGTCTTTGTTTCTCGGCTGTGTTTTTGAACCTTACAAATGATTCTGTGTAGTGTGATGAGCTGGTAACTGCCGAAAAATATTCACCTAAAATGTCTGCCTGTTCTTCGATGTTTGTCTGTATACCAGGAGCTGTTAGAAGGGGAAGTGTGAATGGGGAGTATTTATCATCTAGCTTTCGTACCTTCTCCCACATTTTTTTTATGTGGTTGAGCTATTTATTGATGTCACGTAACTTTGCCAAGAAGTTTTTTCAGCATTACCGCATACATATCGGGCTTCTGCCCTTGGCTTTTTAAAGCTTATGAGATTTTTATGCGTGGGATACCTCCGAAAGTTTCCCCATGCTTTGTTCTGTTTCTTTTTTGCTAGTCTACATTCTTTTGTATACCAGGTTTTGTGGTTTTGTTTCACCACTCCAGAAGATTGAGGTATAGCCAGGCGCGCAGCGGAGATAATGCAGTTTGTGATAAATTCATTAAGTTCATCTGTACTTAAGTTATTTTGATCTATTTTTTCTAAGCTGGCATTTTCTTGAAACAGTGCCCAGTTGGCCAAATGGAGCTTCCAACGTCGTGGTGTTGTAGCAATGATTTGCGGAGATGATGTTAGGCTTATAAGAACGGGTAGATGATCGCTACCATACGGGTTGTCCAAGACATCCTATTTAAGAGCAGTAAAAACAGATGGCTATGTAAGAGACAAATCTATGCAGCTCCATTTTCCGGAGCTTTGAGAACAATATGTGTGTTTGCCCCTGTTGAGCAGGCTTATATTATTGCACAGAATAAAATCTTCTAAAATACGGCCTCTAGTGTCCATTTGTTCGCTTCCCCACAATTTGGAGTGAGCATTAAAATCGCCGACTAACAGATATGGCTCCGGTAATTGTTTAAAAGGTCTTCCAAGTCATGGAGTGTTACTGTCAGGTGTGGTTGGAGGTATACGGAACATACTGTAATTGTTTTAAAATGTACTACAGATACTGCAACGGCTTCAAATGTAGTTTAAAGCTTGACTTCACGAGTGGCCATGTTACTTTGAACGACTATGGCGGTACCTCCAGAGAGCCTAT
The DNA here is from genome assembly GCA_030143305.2 of Amblyomma americanum. NCBI lineage: Eukaryota > Metazoa > Arthropoda > Arachnida > Ixodida > Ixodidae > Amblyomma > Amblyomma americanum. Next base: position 38,203 of record JARKHS020031038.1, read on the forward strand.
TTGGTTGCTCTCGGTCGTAGCGAAAGACTTTATATTTACCTAAAATATTCTTATGTTTTGATCCTAAGTTTGTCTCCTGGAGACACAAAACAACCGGGGAATATAAAGCAAGAATATCTGTTACGTCACTGTAGTTTTTTAGTATGCCTCGACAGTTCCAGTGAATTAGGAACGCCATTTCTAATAACTTTTGGTTATATATTTAAAAAACCTATGCTCCGGGTTTTCTGGGGCCTGTTATTGAGTGTTTGCTCCCTTTTTGTGTTCAAGGTTGTTCCGCCGCCGCTGCAGCGGAGGCGGGCTACTGCTTATATCCATCGCCTCATGCGAGGCGATCGATTTCCGCGGAGAACCCGCGGGGGTATGGATTTGTGGCTTCTCCCTACGGGGGGAAGCCGTGCGGCCTACGGGCTCAGTGGCCAGCGAGCCTTTCATTTGAGATGACAGGGCAGCCTTGGCTGCACCTGTCAAAGATGTGGATGGCCCTGCCTGGGCAGTGACCTGAAGTTGGGGTGGTGTATCACCACTCCCGCCAACTTTAGTTGTGCCAGAGGCCGCCGTCAGGTGCACCTCTGGAATGTCAATGGTGCCGACACCGGAGTGCCGTTCGAGTGGGGGACGGGGCAGGCACACATCAACGATGGTGTACTGTGTGCCCACTGTCACGGGACGCCGCTCGGCCCCCCGGCGCAAGGCGTCAACATATGACCTGGCTGTCTCTTCCTTAAACTTTTTCCTTGCCTCAGGGTAAGATATATTTTCTCGTATTTTCAGATTGATGATTTGTTTTTCTTTCTTGAAAGCTTCACATGTTCGCGAGTAGGCTGCGTGTGGACCTTTGCAATTCGCACGTTTTGTTTCAGTTGCTTGGCAGTTGTCTGTTTCATGTTCGGTTTCGGCACATTTGCCTGAGGTCTCCTTGCCTCTGCATGTCTTGCTGCCATGGGCATACTTTTGGCATTTGTAACATCTCCTAGGGTTAGGAATGTACGGGCGCATTGGGCACCTGATGAATGCGACTCGGACAGACTCGGGCAAACGAGTGCTGCCGAATGTTAGAACGATGTGAGGTGTTTTTTCTTCTCCGTTACGCATTATTGTGATGCGGCGAAGGGACGTCACGTTTTGGTCACGCAAATTCTCGAGGAGCTCTTTTTCATCCTCTGTCAATATCAAGCGCTCAGAAATTACTCCCTGAACGCTGTTCAGGCTTCTGTGGGGTGTTACAGTAATGTAAAAATCGGCAACTTTCTCTTGTTTGAGTAATGCATCACTCTGCTTTTTGGATTTCACTTGTACAAGAAGATCTCCTGAGAATAGTTCTTTTTGCTTCATATCCCTCGCCTATGTTAGCGACTAGCCACTTTTGTATTACAAACCCTGATAGTACTGCCACTGGAGCGTTTTGCTCAACAGATTGGACTATCAGGAACTGTGGGAAATTTTCAGTAGATTTTGCAGTTGGAACTGTGATTCCTTCGGTGCGGTATTGTTTCTGGTTCCGATCGTTTTTTTTGGGGGGGGGGGAATTGAGAATCCATGCGGCATGTATGGATTAAGGGTTCCTATTCTGTCACTTGTGCTTCACCCTTATAGACACAAGAAGGTCCCGGAGCCCCCCACCTGGTATACAGATGGGGAGTCCGTCAGTCAGGGCTTGACCATGGCCCCGACCGCCAGCGTTCATGGTTTCTACCCTTCACCCTAAAACCTATCGCCACGGTGCGGATGACAGCTTCGATACGGGAGCTAGGGTCCGTGGTGGCGCCAAGCACCATCACCTTGAGACTCAAGGTGCCCTTGCAGGAGAGTGTTAGTGGCAGCCCATACGTTTGCCGTACTTCTGCAGGGTCTTCTAAAATATTTCTCTCCAGGCAGCTCTTATATTCCACTCATTAACTTTGGCCACAAAGATTGAGGTGGGCGACAATCTGGCTCCTGTCCTTCGCGACTACGATGCCAGCTTAGTCCATTTTGCGCATGCTTATTTGCTCACTCCCTGACACGTTCTCAAGCAGCAACCTCTGCAGTGAGTTGTTTTTTCTGCCCCTCCCCCTATATATTCCCGACGTGCAACTGCCATGGCGGGCCTTTGTTCGCTGCGACAGAGAATGAGAGGCCGGGGCTTCCTTACGTATCGCCTTCTTCAAGATCATGTGTACAGTGATAAGCATTGCAGGTGCGCAGCAAGTAATGTAAAGTAGGAAGCGCGCCTATCTACAACGTGCACGTCTCTATGGCGAAATTTGGAGGTCGTGGATCCCGCCGACGGCATATGGCTGTTTTTTCCGTCTTTTGTTAATCTTTCATTGATAAAAACTGAAAAATCAAAAAGACATCTCCTATGCTCCTAGGTTTCGGTGACTGTTGGCTTCCGGCATTTATGTCATAACCAGCACCTCTTTCCATTTCCTTGTCTTCCGAACAGTTCATCGAGGGTCTCCAACCTGGCAGTCTTCATGCAGTAGGTCGCATAAGAGAGTTCTCGCACAACTCCCGTCCTCACTGTTCGATCACGTTCTCACGTCTTACTCGCGGTAATACAGGTCGTAGCACGTCCACCGCTATGGACGAGGGTGGCGCTGCTGAACTCTCTCAAGGTTCGCTTACACTACAGATAAATACCCTCGAAAGCAGAAGATTGTACAGCTGTCGATGGCTGCGAAATTGGGAGGGCGTCGGTTCGGATTCTATCGGCATCATACAAGTATTTTTTTCTTTTGTATTTGTGAAAACTGGAAAAATAAATAAATGCATCCCATATGCTCCTTTGGTTTCGGTGACTGTTGTGTTCCGTCATTTATGTCATAAAGATCACCTCTTTTCATTATCTTGTCTTCTCTATGGCTGTACGTAGCGTGAAGCTTCATGTCAAGGTAAGAATTAGCTTGAACAAGGCCATTCTTTTTGGCGCAGTCAACAGCTGCATCGCTCTGATAATACAATATTGCCGCAGCGCTAATCACTCTACTGGCGTCGTCATGTGGATTAGATTGTTTGTTTTCATCTGAAAAGTCCCCCATATACGTAACCACCCCCCGCCTCTTGCAACCTTAGCGACAAAAAGTCCGTGCTAAGAATTTATTTCCAACCAAATATATTAATCTGACATTAATTTTGCATTTTTTGTCCTAATGCTTGAATTGACATACGAATGCTTTCTAAGTATGGTAGGTGTATTATTCCGAACATCCTTATAAATACATCAAAAATACAACCTCTGCATGGTTAGTATATTTATCATACATTAACAATAACCTTATCCTTAGCTTGGCTTATATATACCCCCCGAGAGAGGACCCATTATCGTGCCCGGTGAGGCGTTTTTTGCACACAGATTGTGGGCCCCCAAATTGTCACACAAATGTCGGAGTGGACGCCTTCGAATCTGCAGGCTATCTAGAACCGAACTGCTAGTCATAACTTCCGTCAGGCATCAGGAATCAGTCAGGAGTAGAACTGTGAAGCAACATATACATGGGCTTCTATGGCACCCGGGGAGCTTTGCCAGTCGGGGTCCTTTTCGCTGGAATATTGGGGCCCATAGGTTCGCAGGGCGCCCTTGCCGGTGTAATGCTATCACGCTGTCCACACATAATTTAAATAAGTGGCGACGGCCTTCCTGCTAGATGTTACCATAAACGAAAGGCCGACAGAAAAGGGAAAGTTCTCACTGTTTCCCGAAGCGTGATTTAGACCACTAGGTTGTTCCACGGCAGCTTGAAGTGTGCTGCAAATAAGTTTACACAAAATGGTCATTTGTTACAATTGAAGGATGCATTAGACGAATTAATTTCATGTTTACGAAAGTACACTATAAGTACATTGCCAACATGCAAATGCGATTTGCCTTAACGCGATTTGGAGCACGGGATTGTTCAATTTCAGATCAAAGTATGCTGCAATTTTGTTTAAGCGGAAAGCTCATTCGTTAGACTTGGAGTATACTTTGAACGAAATAATTTAGTTTTTACGAAAGTACACTTTAAATATTTTGCAATCATGAAAATAAAATTTTCCGAAATATGATTTATAACACCAGACTGTTCAGCGGCAGCTTGAAGTGTGCTGCAAATATGTTTACGTGGACAGCTGATTCGTCAGAATTGAAATGTACTATAGACGAATTAATTCGTATTTACGACATTACTCTTTAAATACATTGCCCGCATGCAAAAGCCATTTCCAAAAGCGCAGTTTTGAGCACTACATTGTTCTACGGCAGCTAACAGTATGCTTGAAATATGTTTAAAATGATTTGCCCGTTTCTTGAAATCTAAGTGTACATCGAACGAATGAAGTTCATCTTTACGAATGTGCACTTTTAATACATTTACAAGATGTTAAAACCGCGTACATATTTTTGCACGTATTTAAACGTGCTCGAAGCATGCCTTAAGTGACCATTTCTGGAAAATTTTAATATATTTGGAGTACCAAGCCTAAATTATCACGAACCTATTTCCTGCATATTTGTAGTGCACTCATGAATACAAAATATGTTTTGAATGCAATATATACCAACATATATTCAAATCGCCTTAATTTTCGCTAGCAGTATATTGCTATATGTATACCGTATTTGTCATGCCATAAATGTTTCCGCTTCAAAATCTACCGCTATCCTTCTCGTTTTGTAGTGCTATGGCCGCAGAGAAGACCGTGGAGTATCCGGTTTTCAAACTAAACACGTCATTCTGTAAAGCCCTGAATCACTAGCAAACACACTGATTTTTTTTTCTTTGCACTGAGTCGAATCTCAGGGCATGATGCGCGCTACTTGATCAGGGTAAATGCAACATCAGCTGGCGCCGTGTCCAGCAGATACGGCGCTTCAAAGCTATTATGTCACGACGTGCAGCTTTGTTTACTTTGTCGCTTAATTGCAGGAATAAGAATAGTAATCAACACCTGCATCGCCTTTACATTTGAGATTGACAGAGAAAAGAAAGTACATGCACTGTTACAACAGGCTCGTTTACATGAACCCGACAGCGCGGGTTAAGTCAGGCGAGCGAGCTGAGTGGACTCTATCCTGACCGGGTATACATGAACCCGCTCCTGACCCGCGAGCGGGGATAGCAGCGGCGCCTGTCGTCGAGAACAACACCTAGTAGATGGCATCCTGTTCCGGTTTTTTTTTTCTTGAAGCGATGTTTATTGCCTCAGGGCATAAAAACTATGAAGTGAGTGATGAGTAAGATGGTTAAAAAAATGATAAAAGGAGGGCTGATCTGATGAAATCAAGAAGAGAACGATGATATGGACCCTGTGTCCGGGCCATATAGGGATCTGGATTGTCCGGTGAGAGTCCCACTGCTGCCAGGTGCCGAATTCTCGACGGCTTCAGCCCCGGGCAGTCCCACAACAGGTGGTGGATATCCGTCTCTATTCTTGCAGACTGGACACCCGGGGCGGGGATATAAATCTTTGAAATGCAGCCACTTGCGTGCCACAGCTGGAATTAGGGCAACCCCGATTCGTATCCTCCGAAGCGCAACCTCCTCAGTCCAGGTAAGACCACGGTGGAGGGTTACCGCACACGGAGGGATTAGAGCACGTGTCCGGCGCCGGAGGTGTTCATTTCTTGTTAAAAGGAGGGTGGTGTCATTGTCACGGATCTCTCCTGAGAACACTCGGACCGAAAGAATGGACTAGGCGACGGGTGTACCCACACAAACGCACATTCAATACACCGTACGTGACACACACACTAAAACACAAAATTATCAAAACTAACACAACACACAAAGGCTATAAATACAGACGACCCGGGCACACTGCTACCAGCGTCTACTACTAGCGACCTACTATTCGTGGTCGGCGTTCGTGCTCACGGTTGGTTCGGTGCGGCTGCGGCGTTGTATGGATCCAGTAGGCGGCGTCGAGGCGGCGTTCACCGTGCTTGGGCTGGCGTCGATGGCGGCGTTCGACGCGCTTCGGCTGTCGTCACTGGCTGCGTCATATAAGGTCGAGGTCCAAGCGCCCGTGGAGGTTATGCCGGTGTTATTGACTTTGGGGGCACCACCCGGATGGGTGGCAACAGCGCTGGAGATACCCCTGGCCGTAGCAGGTGGTAGCGCCCTCTGTTGACTCCCCGGAACGGGCTCAGGCACGGCAGGAAGTCCACGATGCGGAGTCGTAGAACGCGAGCTCACCGGAGCAGCAGCCGGCGCCGCTCTCTTCCAGCCGAAGTGTCCCTGGCCCGCCGGAGCCTCCGCTTCTCTGCTGTTCCTTCCTGTGCCTCGCTCTCACTCGCCCTTTTATAGCCTCGGTGTTAGTACACGTAAGCCTTGCCGTCGTCTTCTCTTCTCCACCAATCATCTCTCTCCACCTCACCGAATGCTTCTCCACTAATCATCTCCCTCCACCTCACCGAATTCTTCTTCTTCCTCTTTTTTATTCTTCGGTTAATTCCCGTCGTCTTCTCCACACCTTTTTCCTTTGAAATTTAATTTAGGCTCCTTAATATATGTGACAAGGGCCCCCTCTCTGAAGAGTTTTTCCATGAAAAACTGCTCACGTCATCCTGATCTCCAAGCCATACAGCCAACCGACTATCTACTGTGGCGATTCTGGACACAGCACACGACACACCGCAGATGTCCAGCACATACACACAGCACACTAAATTGCGTTTTCAGAACACTAACACACCACTGCCGCTGTCCGTATAGAGTCTTTAATAAACATGTTCGTGCCCACAACACACTCTCTTGTATAATCACATAACACCACCAACAACAACAAGATAAAATCCAGAGATACATTAACACAACAACAAGATACATCCCAGAGATAACTAGAGCTGTTCAGTTGGCTCTACTCATGAAGTCCGCTCCAACGTTATCTTCTGTCTTCAATGAAATTGGGGTTTATTAGTACCTTATCCCAACCCACAGTGTCAATAGCCGCTCTTTGAAACAGTATGTCGATGGCTGGCATCTTGCCCAGATTTCCCAGAGGTACGGGACCAACTCTTCCCTTCGGAACTGTGCGCTGGCACCCGTCACATGAACGAACAAAGCACTTAACGTCACTCTGAACACCGACTCGCCCAAGTTTCCACCCTTGTGAATTACGTTTCTTGAACACCCTGGTTTCCGGCCATAATGGCCTCATGTCCAAAGCGTAGCACGATCTCTCGCATATCTCTCGGTAACACCAGCTGTTGGACCCGCCTTCCTGAACTAAATATTCATTCCCTGTGCAAAAGACCATTTACCAATTGATATTCAAATGACGTACGCCTCTTCTTTCTTTTCACCCTTTCCCCGACTCTTTCGAAGCAAGCCTTCAAGCTCGAGTCTTCTCTTTGCCTAATTGCAATTTCGACCGGTGTTACGCTCAGGCACATCGTAACAGGAGTAGAGAGCGGACGCTGCGTTGCTCGGGCTGTCGCTTGAGCTCTTGTCTCCACTGCCGACGAGAAACTGACTGCACCCGTCTGAGCTGTCGCGGTCCTTTCTTCCTTTGGATGTTCTTCAACGTCGAGCATCCTCCACTCGGGATCGGGGTCTCCGCCACTTCTTGCACCCGTCATGTTTCCCAAGATGAGATCCTAGATGGGTTCGTCTACGCATTTTGCCACTACCTGCCCAGTATAATATGGCGTGGAGAAATAGAATCCTGGCTTCAGGAAGGTACCTTACTGTACTGTCTACCACAGTGACGACCGTCGCTTCCCCTGTAAGATCCTCGTCCTTCACCAGGCTTCTACGAACCGAGACTGTATTAGCTCCGCTGTCTCTAAGCACCAATATAGGGCGGTCCCCTATTTGCCCAACCACCACTGGCATTGCTGCTTTCGACTTGGGTGTTCCACTCACTGCCTCATTTTCCAGCGGCGTTTGTTATCCTTTCAACTGCGGAACTTCGGATGGCGTGACAAGTTCTACCATAGAGTCGACAACGCATGCAGCTCGGTCCTGCGTTCTGTATCGGCACTCATCCAGAGTATGACCCCTCCTCTTACAACCTTGACACACAATCTGTGTTTTTTGGGCAGCGCTACTAGTCCGACAGTCAGCTGCACGGTGTCCCACCTTGCTGCAGAGAAAACACATTACTGGCGCCTTAGATGCACCGCCATATACTCTTGGTTTTGCCGCATCTGTCTCTAGGGTCTTATGGGTTTCCTCCTTTGCCTTACTCAAATTCCTTAGCCCTTGAGCATCGAGGAATTGGTCTGCAGTGTCTGCGAACTCTTCCAGTGAACACAACTTTCAGGAATAGCGCTAGCTTTGAGCTGCAGCACGCTAAAAATTGCTTTGTGACCAGGTCGTCACGCACCCCTTCAAAACTCTTTTCTGTGTTTGACATATCAACCCACCTATCAAAATAGTTGGATAGCCTGCAGGAAAACTGCTTAGCGGTTTCCGAATCCTCAGGTATTGCGGTGCGAAATCTCTCACGAAAACCCTCTGCCGTAAGCCTGAATATTTGGAGGAGTGCCTTTTTGACTTTCTCGTAGTCCATGGAATCAGCCGCAGGCATCTTTCCAAACACATAAAGCGCCTCTCCGACTAAACACATGCTTAATGCCGTGGCCCATTCACTGCGCTCCCAGCCTTGCCCCAAAGCTATCCACTCTAATCGTTACAGATATGTGTCCAGATCATCTCTTTTGTCATCGAAAGGAGCCATCAGCTTCTTTAGACAAACCCTGGCCGGTCTAGCAGATTCTGTGCCCGCTAAGGAACGCTGATCATTGTCCGTGATCTCCTCATATCCTCCAGCGCATGCGCCTGTTTCCACAAAATAAACTCCTTCTCCCCTTCTATCCTTCTTTTCTCCTGTTCTTCTGCCTCGCGAGCTCTTTTCGCCTCGCGTTCTTCAGCTTCACGAGCGTCTGCGCGTGCTTGCGCCCTTTCCTCTCTCTGCCTTTTTGCCTCCTACTCATAGAGATGCATCGCCTCTTCCTTGCTTAACCATAGCTTGAGCGCCAGTTCTAACGTTTTTGCCAAGTCCTTACTTTCTGCCGTCGAGAGATCAGAAAAAATCCGAGACAAAGCAAAAAAAGTAAATGAAAATGTATCCTGGCACAGGCTCGTCACTTATCTTTGTCACGGATCTCTCCGGAGAACACTAGGACCGAAAGAATGGACAAGGCGACGGGTGTACCCACACAAACGCACATTTAATACACCCTACGTGACACACATACTAAAACACAAAACTAACAAAACTAACACAACACACAAAGGCTATAAATACAGACGACCCGGCCACACTGCTACCAGCATCTACTACTAGCGTTCTACTATTCGTGGTCGGCGTTCGTGCTCACGGTTGGTTCGGTGGGGCTGCGGCGTTGTATGGATCCAGTAGGCGGCGTCGAGGCGGCGTTCGACGCCTTGGGCTGGCGTCGCTGGCTGCGTCGTACAAGCTCCAGGTCCAGGCGCCCGTGGAGGTGATGCCGGTGTTGTTGGCTTTGTGGGCACCACCCGGATGGGTGGCAACAGCGCTGGAGATACCCCTGGCCGTAGGAGGTGGTAGCGTCTTCTGTTGACTCCCCGGAACGGGTTCAGGCACGGCAGGAAGTCCACGATGCGGAGTCGTAGAACGCGAGCTCACCGGAGCAAAAGCCGGCGTCGCTCTCTTCCAGCCGAAGTGTCCCTAACCCGCCGGAGCCTCCGCTTCTCTGCTGTTCCCCCCTGTACCTCGCTCTCACTCGCCCTTTTATAGCCTCGGTGTTAGTCCGCGTAAGCCTTGTCGTCGTCTTCTTCTCTTCTCCACCAAGCATCTCTCTCCACCTCACCGAATGCTTCTCCACCAATCACCTCTCTCCACCTCAACGAATGCTTCTTCTTCCTCTTCTTTATTCTTCGGTTAATTCCCGTCGTCTTCTTCTCACCTTTTTCCTTTAAAATTCAATTTAGGCTCTTTAATATATGTGACAGTCATCCAGTGCGAGGACTCTAGGCAAAGACGAGGTTGGGGTCGAAAGGCGAGTAGCAGAATCTACGCGGCTTTTTGCGCTCAGGAGGTCACGCGGGGCACAATCAATACGGATTTGCTGCGGGATGCGTGCCGCTAGACGATGGACGTCTTGGCAGATTTCTGGGGTGCGACTGACTCGTCGCAGTAGGCGTGTGACGTGAAGGGCGTCGGTGCGAATGACAATGCGGGCCGTGAGTAGCATGGGAACGGCGGCCACAGAGCAAATTGCCTCTTGAACCTCAAGCATATCCGCACAGAGAAGGAAGGAGGTTGTGAGAGGCGAAACCTTAACGTTTTGTTCAGAGCAGGCTTGCAAGGACAGTAAAGTGCCGTTGTTGTTTCGCAGGCCTGGATGCTTGCGTCAACGTACATAACGATGGAGCCATGCGGCAGATGGGCGTCTTGCTCAGTAATTCTGTCTCGAAACGACGATGCCGCGCGGGTAAATGATGGCCGACGTAGATCAGTTGGCTTGCTATCGCTTAGCTGCACAAAACGCTAGGGGGAAGAACTGGCGGAGGCGGTTGTAGAATGCAGTGCTATGAAGCATATGCCCTGAGTGCACACGTTGTGTGTGTAAGGCTTGACTTTAGGCGGCGAGCATCGCGTCGTTGCTGCACCAGCTAATCTAGTGCATTCAGCTGCGCATGTTCTTGGAGCGCCACGATCGGGGTGATGCGGGGAAGGCAAGTGACTCTCATTGCCTCTCGATTAACAGCTTCTAGACGATCCCATTGAGCTCTCATCAAATGCTGGCATTGGGCTTGGTAAACGAGGCGCGGTTGCACAACCGCCCGCACCAACTGTCGTGCAACATGAGAGCGGGCTTCGCCTGCTTTAGGAGCAATGCCTCTAATCAGACCCAACGCCTTAATTGCTTGCTTTTTAGCCCGAGAAAATCAAGCAGTACCTGTTCCTGACTCGTGTATTGTCAAGCCCAAGATTTTTACGGTAGAACTTTCTTGAATTGGAGTTCCGGATATATGGAGACGAATTGGTGTTGCAGCCAGTTTAAGGCGCCCCCAGCGATTGGCGACTGACACGAACGTGAATTTGCTCACTGAAAGCTGCAGACCAAGTAAAGAAGCAAAAGTCGACGTAATATCTATGGCTGATTGCAGGCCAGCTGCTTGAGTCATCAGATCGTTGTGAGGGCTTAACACCATTATGTCATCAGCATACAATAAGAACGTAATCTCAGAGACATGATGTAAGCGCCAAGCAAGGGGGATAAAAGCAATATTAAATAATGTTGGCTAAAACACCGATCCCTGGGGAACGCCGCGAAAAGGCACAAATGATCCGACGGCCTCACCACTGAGGCGTATGGCAAAGTGTCGGCCTTAAAGGAAGGATTTAACTTTCAGGTTTCTGGTACGACGCCTTCTATTCATACCTTGTTAATGGTGGCGAGGAGTTGAGGCAGTACAGCGGAACTTAAGTTCTTGTAAACCTCGCACGGAATGGAGTCAGGACCGGGCGCAGTCTTACGACGGGCCTCGTCTATTGCTGTAAGCAACTCGGGCATTGAAAATGGGCTTACGATTCCCTCGGCGTCGGCTGAAGATGGGAGCTTATCGACAGACGCTGGAATGGCAGCCAAGGAGGCTCCTATGACCCTTAGAGGCAACACATCATACTTGGGGAAAAACTTCTGCGCTGCCTCTCTGGCGTAATCATCCGGAGCTAAGTTAGCTGCGAAGCATGCTGTGGCCGCTGCGTCAGGACGACGGGAACCATGTTCCATTGCACGAAACGTTCGCCAGAGAGCAGCATTCTCTGACTTTGTCGAGAACTGCTTACACCATGCATGCCATTGCCGTCGCGAGAGATCGCGTTCATATCTGCGAGCCTTGGCAGTAAGGTAATTCAGCCTTGTCCGTGCTTGCGCAGAAGTCGGGTCTCGGGAAGCTACCATCTCCGCTTGTCGGCGAGCAGCCCACAGGTTAATAAGACCCACATCCGGCACCGGGCGATTCACGTCCGTCCAGGTTACAGCAGTAACCTTATTCAGCGCAGTTTGTATGCAGTCCAAAAGTAGTGTAGATGATTGCAGAGAGAAATCTTCGACGGTGGTGCAAAATGTGCCCCAATTGACCACAGAACACCTACGGCGTAATCGGAGGGCCCTTGATGGATGGAGACTGATGATGATAGGATGCTGGTCACTACCCCAGCAGTCCTCCAGGTGCCACGATGGAGTACCGTGTCCCGACCACCATGTAAGGTCCGGAGCATATGTTGGACTGCGAGTACTGCGCACAGTCCGCGTTGCTGAATCTGCATGGTTGATTAAAACAAACAGCGCATCCGCAAATGCGTCCCGCTTACGCCTACCACGGGGGTTTGAAGTGAGGTACCCCCAGTCCGGATGAGGGGCGTTAAAGTCACCACCGACTAAAACAGGCCACCTTGGGTGCTGTCGTCGTAGAGTTAATAACCACCCCAGATCAATGCGGGAGGAAGCTCCACCGGCGGGTCTTACATATTATGACACGACCACAACAGTTGCCTTGGGAAGCTTCACAGCCGCTGCGACTACGTCTTGATATGAGGTGCACCAGTTTTCTAGAAAGAGGCGAACTTGAAAACGCGCATCAACGTACACTGCAGCCTTTCCCGGAGGGCAGCAGTGTGCACACGACGGTCGTCATTGCAGGAGAGATGTATTCATTAAAGCCCGGAATGGATGGCAAGGCATTGGTCTCCTGCAGTAGCAGGGCCCACACCTCGAGCTTGTTCATGCGAAGTCGAGATATGAGCTCTCCCAGCTTAGTGGAGAGGCATCTGCAGTTTCATTGGAGCACACCAGAACTACGTGTACTCATCATTTTCGATTAGGCTTCCAAGCGTTGTAATAGAACTGATGTCAGGTTAGATAACCGGTTTACCATAAGTCGGAGGAGGGATGTTGTTGAGTTATCCTGTAGTGGTGCAGAAGACCTGGTGGAGTCGGCGAGAAACGCATGAGGGCTGGACGTAGTCGAAGGCGCTGCAGCATTGATCGGTGTGGAGTGAGATTCCGCTGGTTGTCTACGGCGAGCAAGCAGTTCACGGCGTTGTCGTAGCTTAGAGACCTCGGCTAAAAGGCGTGCAATTTGGTCGTCAACTGCTGCTATGTCCTCACGCAGAGGTTCCAGTATGCTGTGCTTTTGTGTAGCTTGAAGGCGATGGCGATCCTTGCGCACTTTATCACTGTACGACTTTTGGGCAGGGGCTGCAGGTGGATTGGGCTCAGAAAGCTCCGGCCAGTCGTCTTCATCCCACTGAAGTGCCGCAAACCTGTTCGATGTCTCTATCGGGGCTCTGTTTTCATTAGGAGGCGCTTGCTTACGGATCCCACGCTGAACCTTCTCAGTTGCTTTCTGTTTTGTTGGGCAAGTTGGAGAGGTGATCTCGTGGTCGTCAGTCTTGCAAAGTCCGCTCCTGTAAGACGGCGTGCCTTGTGGCCGAACCTCATCTTGTGTTGCAAAAGGGCATGATCGGCGCATGTGGCCAGGTCTGAAACAGCTATAGCAATAGACAGCACTCAGTTTGTGAGGGCGAGCCCGCAGAATACGGCCAGAGTAGTAAGTAAGTCGTTCTGGGAGAGTTGGTGGGCCCTGTAGTGTGACGATGCACGAGCGCCCCTTTCCCATATACCGCGCTTGGATGACACGATGGGTTAGACAGTACAGCTCACGCTAGAGGGTTTTCTGTTCTTCGGCAACGTCGACGTTGTAAACAACACAGCATTTTAGGTCAGATCCTTCTACTAGGTAAACCTGGACCAGCACCGAATAATCGATATTCACTTGAGCGTTTGCACACGCTCGACAGCAGCCAAAGTCGGGAGCCACACAGCGATGGTATTAGATTTCGTTCTAGACGTGAAGCCACGAAAACCTTTGGTCCCAAGACACTCGTTCAGGTTCGCGTGAAGAATCCTGTTCGGAATGTCTGCCAGACTTTTGGCTGACAGAGCTTTATACGTTACCGATTCCGATGTCGGCACAGCCACCTGGTTGGCATACGCTGGGCAGGAACGCTTGCCTTGTGAGCTGCAGTTGGCAGAAGACAAATCCTGTGCAGTGAACCCTGATGGGCGCTTTTGAGAACTGCGGGAAGCTGGTGGCACGGAAGGAGGTGCTGAAGACCGGTCCATTGGTGAGCTCTCCTCCTCACGCTGCACGGTTGAAGCCCCATCCAGCAGTGGAGGCTGGGCAGCCATTGCCGAGTTCAGCCCAGAGGGCAGATCGATCACGGGCTGACGTGCATTTGGAGAAGGCGTGATGTGCGCTGCGGCTGATGTACCGGGAGCAGGGACCCACGCCGGCGAAGCCACGTCTGTCAGCGCGTCACTGCTGGCTCTAGGCCTAGCTTCGGAGCCCAGTCCAGCTGCCGGGTTGACTGAAGGGCATTTGCTTACTACCACCCAGTCTGACAGCGCATGAGCCTCGGGAGCTTCCACAGATGGTGCGAAGTTAGTTCTCTTGATATAAATAACGTATTTATGCGAATGGCGAGATTTTTCACTGGAGAGATGTTGTTGTTGTTTGCCTATCAAAAGATGGCACATACCCACACTGGGGGATCGTGCAGCTACCTTAGCAGGGACACTTCGTCTTCTTCCTCTTCCGGTTTTTCTTCCCGTTTGCTCGCTAACTGTCCTCTTCCCCATGCCTCAGTTTCGGTTGAGTGTGAGAATGAATGTGACGCGCGCCATGTTCTTCTGTATCCACCAGCTGCATTTAATGGCTGTAATGACGGCGTGGATAACCTTGCACAACGCATGACTTGCGTACGCCTTTTCGCTTCACCAAGCTCGCTGCCGGCGTATACGCTGCATTACGACCCACAGCCTGTCAAGCCCCAGCGCCGCCTGGTACCTCCACGAAATCGCACTCAAGAACGGTTAGTTATCACACTTACACTTACATTTCCGAATAGAAACATGTAATCTACGCGCGCTAATATTATATGGCCGGTAGTCTGCTGTGAACCTATCCACGTTGAGGCTCAAACCGCGCAAACGTCGTCCGAGAATGCGCAGGCGGAGCTTAACTGTTCGCGATTCACTCGTAGAGGGAGATCACGTTCTCATCTACCGGAGATATCTGGTCTCATTTAGTGTGTGTTTAATGTACATATTGTATCTATGTTCCAGGCCACAACTGCTTGGCACCACCACCAAATAAGAAAGCCTGTTGGATGAAGAGGCGCTCTAGTGACTGGTGAGACAACGTTGTCTGCAGCACCTTTGACGATTCACAGTGGCGTGAAAACGTCAGGATTTCACAGTCAAGCTTCTGTGACCTAGTGACTGCTGTCATGGCCTTCATGTCACCTGCTGATAATTGGGTCAGGATAAGTGTGCCAGTGAACGAACGTGTTGCTATTGCTCTTTACAAATTGACCAGTTGCTGCGAATACCGTGTGGTTGGAAACCAGTTTGGAGTCTTTAAGGGCACTGCAATGAAGTGGGTTTACTTACTCTGCAAGACTGTGACGGAAAATCTGGCCAAAAAATATGCCCCCATCAAAGCAGGCTGCTAAGATTTCAGAACGCTTTGAACCAAAGTGGAACCTACCACAGATGTTCTAATTACAGCGCCCAAGAGAGGCTATAGAGACTTCCTCCACCGGAAGCTTTGGACGTCATACAGTCTACAGGCAGTCGTGCATGGTCAAGGATTGTAAGTTACCTTGACAGCTATTAAATCTCCTTATGCTTCTATGCATATAACAATACGCGTAATTACATTTGTGTTTTTGCACAGGAGTTTCTTATAGAAAATATTCAGCAAATAACACATCACTTTTCCATATATAAATTGCCTCATTATTACATCATTTGTTACAAAGTGTATGTTGGCTAATACGACATTTAACAAGCATTTATTCAGCAAATGATGGGTCTCACATATTTTATTTTTTTTATTCACTTTACGACCAAACACATAATAGCTTCAATTATGGAGGTATTGTCTGTTACCAGGCTGGTTCTAATTATGCTGCGATGGCTGGAAATGACTAAACTTGAAAATTTCATTGGAGTTCAGTGATGTATCTGAGAAATGGTGCCGTTCTCAATTAACTTGAACGATATGCCAATACAGTGCAAGACAAAGCCAGAAAGGCACATATACTGCAATCTTGTCGATCAGTTTGCTTCTGTTTTCTGAACTGCGCTATCTGCATATCGGAGTGCTCGGTAACCACACAGTTTGTGCGTATCTAGTGTAGCAATCTCTTTCAAAGGCTTCACTAATCGGGGGTCAGCTGCAATATAAGCACAAGAGCTGCGTAGAGATAGTTTTCATTATGCGCTGTTCTGTTTCACGGAGGTTTCTCAATGTGTCATGCCTTGCACCCGGCAGTGGCCATGATGCCACAGCTGTAAAGATGTCTGAGTTATGCCGGAACAGTGATGACTTGGTACCCCAAGGTACACGCATGTTTGAAGGAGAGGCGCTCCCTTATATGCTGTTAGCAGGTCCCGCATACCCTCAGCTGCCATGGATTCTAAAAAGTTATACAGGCAGCCTTTCCAATGAGCAAGAATCGTTCACTATCACAGCACTAAGCGGAATGTTGTCGAGCAGGCTTTCGGCAGGCTGAAAGGTCCCTGGCGTGTGCTTTCGAAACGTGCGGACGTTAACTACAAGTTCATGCCAACTGTTGCAGTTACTGCATACATGTTGCACAACTTTTGTGAACTGTCTTCGGAAGTATTCAGCGACTCATTGGCCGGTGCTGTCTCAGAATGTGAACACACGATATTTCCACAACCGGCAAAGCGGCCACATAACGCTTAAGGAGTACCAAGCTAGGGAGTTCCCGATGCGTTCAAGCACTTTTTGAGCGGGACTTTGTGCAGAATAAATGGTAATATCAGCTGCACTGACAACCACTCAAGTTATTGTCATAGTTCCTTATTTCTCATTTTTACAGATTGTAAATCATCACATTTTCTGCTGTGGATTTGTTGTTGTGGAGTTCCTAACAATATTTCTCTTGGCGCTATCCTTATTGTACCTCCATACGTAGTCTGCCTAACACCTATCAATTGGATTTGACAGTTGTATTTCTTTTTATGAGCATTGAGGCCAATGGTACGGCGTTTCATAATCGGTTACGAAATTCCCACATTCAGCACCTTACATGGACATGCTCAGATAAAGCGAATCACTTAAAGCCGCACAACGCGGCGCTGGAGCAGTGGGAGGTGACGCTGGCCAGCGGCACCCTCGAAGACGAGGAGGCGCTAGTCGCCATCGGCAACGCGTCGGCAGAAGCCATTGGAGTCCTGGACTGAGGACCCCACCCACAATCTGTTTCCGGTCTTCTTTTTACAATAAAGTGTTTGTTCTGTCCCTCTCCCTCTCCTGGGAAAACTTTCCAGCACACTGTCTAGGTGGCCATTTTCCGACTTGTTTTCAGCACTGTGTGCTTGTAATGACACGATCGCCATTCACTGCTTTTTGATTGCACATACACTAACGTTGAAAAGCTTGGATAAGGTAGAATGTCTGTTCTTGAGGAAGGTGGTGAAACTTCCGCTTTTGCTCTGTTTACTAACTACTTTGTGTACTTCCTCACCTGTTTTACACATTCCCTTTTAAAATGTCCACAAATTCGAAACCTCACTGATCTATGATCGCTGCATTTTGACTTATCCAGCAGCTCCATATTTTGCACAGTGTCGAACGGCTTCACATTTTGTAGCATATTTAATATTTGTTGTCCCTCTAAGGCCTACATCAAGCCCACTTGTTGACAACACGAAGCGTTAATTATTGGTAAGTGATATGCGTATTCCGCGTATTTTAATTGCTTCCACTTGATATTTTTACAATGAGCATCATACTTGTTTGAAACAACATGTCTGTGTTCGGTAAAAATTTCAGGAAAGTTATCAGAATTGTTCATCGCACAATTGTATGCTTTATATCGCGGTTTTTACCCTACACTTGTCTTCAAGTTTTACATATGGTCATGCGAGCCTTTTACGGCATCAGCAATGATCTAAGCATAGCATTTATGTAGCTTTTATTCCACCACGGTCCTAGGCGTGTTTATGAGGTACACAGTGATGATGCAGCCTTATGGAGTGTGTGATACCCATGCGAACACAGACTGAGTACTGGGGCTTGTGGAAAATTTTTACAAGTGTGATAATTTTCTGTATTGGTTTTACTGGTTATTTATGTGACATGTGATCACTCGTTGCCCACATATTGTGAATTATGTGAAGAGGTATTTTTCAAATTTTGTTTCTGAAAAGTAGGCTTGTTGAGTATGATATATTTTTAGTAACGCTACTAATCTGCCACGCAGAAAATGAATCGGACAGTAGTGGAAAGTGTTCGCCCTTTGCTACAGTCATCAAATGGTGCAATATTGAGCTGTAATACCATTCTGGTGTGGCTAAAAGCGGCGAATGTTTTGCCAGTGCAACAGTTCAAAAGTTTTGTATTTTGTTTTCTGTCCTTCAGTTTGCATTGAGAAAATATGGGGATGTGAAATCTGTTTTATGTGCTGCTAATAAAGTAACATGGCTGCAGTGATCACAACAAACAAACGTGTTAATAATTTTTTTCTACGTTGTGATTGAATGAGAAAGAAGAGTGTATTTCTAGGACTGGCTTGGCAAGTTGTGAGGGAATGTAGTCCCATCAGTGTGCACGTTCAGTGAAATCACAGGAGTCTGTTGGATTCCTGACTGCGAGACTAGCTGTCGAATGAATGGTATATGTGGTTGATGTTGCGCTTGTGTTTGCAGTGGCATAAGCGCTTGCATAGACAATTGCTGCTTCTAGGGTGCGAATTAGCATGTATTGATCACTGTATGAATAGGCCATCAATGCTTGCGTACCCTGCAAAAAAGTATTTAGACATTGATATCATCAATTTCTTCATGCTTTCGTGCTTTTTTGTGAGCAACTCTTCTTGCTTTGCAAGTAAGGGCTTAGTCTGCTGTTCACGACGTTTGATGTCTGCGTCGTGCAGCTCTTTCGTTAACTTCGCCATTGTGATTGGGGGCTTCCGTTTTGAAGGTGGTGACGAATGCTCCTCTGAAAAACAAAGAAGGTCACCAGGTTCTCAATGGCAGGTTTCGAGGGAACTTAGGGAAACATATGGGATAGCTATCAAACATTTTGTTCTGTGGAACTGTGCTGACAGCTCAAATAGTCTTACATGTGGTCGGGGTCATGTTTGCGGTTGAGCCTTGATCATTTTCATCGCTGGCATCTGTAAAATTAAGGTGCTGTTTAGGTACAAGGCAAACAATCACGAAGTACACAATATATACATAATAGCAGATAACTTGTTCTGGCTGACTGGCAATATATAAAGACTTTGACATTTATTGCCAGTAGTCTAATCTACAGGCGAATACGTTAATATTAAACGGTGCGCGCGGCCTTAGATGTGTTGGTGTTGTGGTTTCTGCTGTGAACTGCAGGCACAAGAAGCCGACCATAAGTCAGTGTCTGTGCAAATATTTTCTACCAAAAAATGTCTCATTCGCGGCGTGCCTCAGTACCTCTACCTGTGATCACAAAAATAGGGGGAGGGGGCAGGCGCCAGAAGCGCTGCATTGCACACATTCCATTAAAATATTTTGCAAGCTCGTGTAGCAAAGATACCCCGAAATGTACCCGAATTTATTTTTTATTTATCCGCGATAGGCGAAGCTGTTGTTTGTGAATAAGAGAATGGCAAACCACTGCCCCCAGCGACTGCAGCTGCTGACTGTAAGCAGTTCAGATAGTATGCGCGAGCTGGTCACCGCGCTATATACGATTTTAATTATTCGGATTTATTATGCCACGAATGGCAACGGCTTACATTTTGACCGTTTCAAACCACAATCCACACAACTGTCTCAATCAAGGCATGCAAAATGCACATGAGAAACTGTCTTTAAAAAGTCGAAATATCTAAAAATACGCCCGACATAGGCACTCGATTTTCATTAATAGTACGACGAACGTCGCTATAGGCCCATGACTAAAGTCGCATACGACGCGCGCCCCTCAGGCTGCTTGCTACGAACTCAATCAATCAATCAATCAATCAATTTATTTAGCATTTCTTTCAATACAGAAATAAATGCAAGGATAAGAACAAAAAGCTGCTTCTCGAGCAGCTTGACAACGGTTCTTACCCCTTGTTTTCTCTTGACAACGGATAACAGCAGAAATAATACAAAGCTGCGATTAAAAATTGTACGAAGATAAGAGCATGCAGTATACATAGAAATTGTAAACACAAAATATATAGAAACACAAAATACATAATATACATAGTAATTCCAAACACAAAATGCCGCATATTAGTAAAAAGTAATAATACCGGTTCAATGTAACTGATAGACATGGATTCAATAAGACGAATACTAATACTTAATCACCAATATTTTGCACACTGAAGAACATCTAACGGCGAAATTGACATATGGATATACAGGACTACAAACATTTCCTGCTACATTTGCAGGCATAGAAGCGCAGACCACAGTTTTACGACACACAGCTGTAATGCAGCCACCATTGAAAATACGTGTACAAAAGGCTGCAATAATAAAACAAGATTTCAAAACATCGATGTTACCTTCCTAAATTGTTGGTGAACAAATGCTTAAGGTGTTGTATCGATAGTGTGTGGATGTCCGTGTTTGAATTATGATAGTTGTTAAGTAAAGTAGGCATAATGTATTGTAGTCTGTTCTGACCATGATTCGTGCGGGAAAACGGCACCAACCATACTTCTCTTGTTCTTATATTGTACGGTACCTCGGGTGGTTTTGTTAAATTGCATAATCGTAGAAAAGGCATCCGATTAAATTTCAGGGAATATTTGTATTTTAATAGGGCATTCAGCTCGTACATATGTGTCACAGGAACAACACCAAGTAAGGGGAACAGGTCACTTGTGTGAGCGTCGTATGGAGCATCTGCTATGTGACGGAGAGCTCTTTTTTGTAAAAGAAGGAGTTTGTTGATGTTCGTTAGTGATGTAGTTCCCCATACAAGATTACAATAGTTTAGGTGAGGATTGAAAATAGCATTATAAAGTAGCAGCTTTATTTTGAGTGGAAGAACTTGTCTAAATCGGCAAAGTATCCCGCAAGCCCTGGCCAGACATTTAATCACACAGTCTACATGGATATCCCAGATCAAGTTCTCGTGAAAGGTGACACCGAGCGTTTTCACTTCTTTTGTTATTTCTATCTTCTCAAATCCTAAATAGGGATTAAGATAACGGTCAACAAATTTTTGTGATGGCGAGAAAATGACAGCCTTTGTTTTTTTATTGTTTATTGCTAAAGAATTAATTTTGCTCCATTCTGACAATTTATTCAGGGTAATATTTCCTAATTTCTCGAGTTCCGTCGTATCGTCACATTGAATGAAAAAGCTCGTGTCATCTGCATAAATTACCAAAGAGGCTTCTGGGGATACCCGTGTTATATCATTAATGTATATATTGAAGAGTACCGGTCCGAGGACACTGCCCTGTGGTACTCCGCATGTTATGCTTCGTAATGTGGACTGCTCTTCTCCGATAGAAACGCATTGTTTTCTGTTTTCTAAATAAGATCTTAGGAGAGCAAGGACAATGCCACGAAAACCGTAGTGCTCTAATTTAGCGAAAAGAGTTTGATGATTAATTCTGTCGAAAGCCTTTGAAAAGTCAACGTAAACACCTAATGTTATTTTTCTTTCTTCGAATCCTTTGATAATGAAATCTTTTTGGGTTAAAAGAGCCAGTTCCGTACACAGATTTTGGCGGAAACCAAACTGGCGCTCCGACAAAACATTATGCTTATTACAAAATGACATAATCCTTTTACAGATGACTTTTTCAAATCCCTTTGAGATAACTGGCAGCACCGAAACTGAGCAGTAGTTCGAAAGCTCATTTTTGTTTCCAGATTTGTACAGGACAGTTACTTTAGCCCTCTGCATGTTCACTGGAAAGACACCACTGGGTAGACAACCATTGAAAATATGGGCAATAACATCTTCCAGGAGGTCGACAACAAACTTAATAGGCCTGATTTCCAGCCCGTCTATATCTCGTGCTTTGCTGTTTTTGCAGGACATAAAAACTGAGTGAGTTTCCTGTGGTGTAATAGGTTAAAAAAAAGCAGAGTTTGCATTAGGTGCACCTAAAAAGAGTTTTGCATTTTCATTATGGTTGCTATTTGCAAGAGTTGTGAAGTATTCGTTAAAATGAGATGCTAATTGCATGCCAGTTAATTGCTGATCGTTGATCGTGATTTGCAGACTATCATTCTGTTTAGTACCTGGTTTCAATAAATGATTTATTTCACGCCATATGAGGTCACTGCGGCCAGATGCCTCATTAAAAACATGTTCGTAGTAATCTTTCTTAGATTTCCGCAAGAACTTCGTGACTTTATTTCTGTATTTTTTAAAAGCAGAAAAGTCTGCGGGATTTCTAGTTTTCACGAAATGAAAGTACATTTCATCTTTTTCGCGTATCATTTCGAGGCACTCATCTGTGAGCCATGGTTTGCGAATTTTTTTGAACTCTTTACTCTTTTCACATGAAAACAACTATCGTAAACATTCTTAAGGACAGTCATAAACGTGTCATATGCTAGATTTCCATCTGTGCATTCATATACAGAGGTCCAGTTTGTGCATTCCACCCGACTTCGAAAAAGATTGAGAGTTTTCAGGTTAATATTTCGTGAAAGAAAAGACATTGGGGGATTGGCACAGTTTTTCAAACCACCATTTTGTATGCAGATCAGATAAATTGGCGAATGATCACTTAGCTGTGCAGCAACGACACCTGATTTGGCGCACTCCGTTGTTTTGTTTGTGATAAGCAAGTCAAGAAGACTTTCAGAACAGGAGGTGATGCGTGTGGGTTCTGTTATGACGTCAGTGCAGTGAAAGGAATCTAGAAGTGTTTGAAACTCATGGGAGCTGGAAGTGTCTTCAAGCAAATTTATGTTACAGTCGCCACCAATAATGAGATTCAATTGATTGGAACATGTAAAGCTTAATAACTTAGCTAGAAACGTGGAAAAGAGGTCAGGTTTACCGTCCGGTAGGCGGTATATAACGGAAAAAACAGTGTTTTGGCTTTGTACTGTTAATACTTCATAATCAGCTGTCACGGCGGAGAATTCGGAGAGCATATTGTTTAAGTAGAAGCTGTTGAAGCCATCCATGCTAAGTACGTCTTCTTGTGAAGTGTACCAGGTTTCTGTTACCATGATGACGTCAAGTTTGAAACTAAAGCTGTTAAAGAAAGCTGTCAATTCGTCATTCTTATTTTTTGCAGACTGCGCATTGCAGTGCAAAAAACTAAGATAGCCATTTTTGTTTGCTAGTGTGACATCGCGTGTTGCGGTCATCGTGAAAATCTTTAAGATAAGCTAGCACATTTGAGGGTGGCACTTCAAGATATCTTTGCTAAGTCAGCTTCGCATGTGATTGGGACGACAGTGGAAGTTTCTGTTTTCCGAGCAAAAATTTTTCCGCCCTTCGACCAGGCCAATTTCCAGCCCATTTCCTTTTTCTTTCTTATAGCTTCTCCGAGCAGTTTTTTCAGTTGCGGGCACAGGTGCTCATTTACAAACACTGATTGGGTGGGGGAAAATCCCAAGTCTTCAGTCGTGAACCTCGTCTTTTTTGCCTTCTCGACAACCGCATCCCGTTTTGCTCTGCGGTTGAAAGCCACAACAATGTTTTGGCCCTCAGATGGATTCCATGCACGTACGCGATGGCATGCCTCAACATCCTCCTGTGTTATTGGCTCACCAAGAGTGTCGCCAACTTTGCCAATTATATCAATCAAGTTTTCATTTTTGTTTAGTGGTATTGCCTTGATTTCTATATTTCTGTTTCTTGAATACTGGTCTTGGGCAGTGATCTTCAAAGCATTTTCTTGCACTTGTTTTTTCAGAGCTTCAATTTCTTGCATCAGTAACTTGTTAGACGCTTGTAACTCAGTTTTCCCTCTTCACATCACTACACTCGGTCTTGAGGGTTTCAAACTCGTCGTTTATAAATTGCAGGCTATTTTTCAGCTCCCTAATTTCTTTCCGAAGTTCGCGCTTGAAACTTTCTATCTCGGTCCCCATACCCAAAATCAGAAACTGATTGCAAAAAGGTATTTAAAAAAAGCAAATGAAAGCAGCACCATACAACATAAAGATCAGTAGGCAGCAGTAGGCAGCGGTGGCAGAAGTAAAAACAAAAAGAAAAAATGATACAAATGAGGTCCAACCTGTGAAATAGGTAGCTGTTAGGTTCCGCTCAGGCCACTGCCTCCGCTGCCAAATGAAGGTGATGACGATCGGGGCTGTTTTAAACTCTTCCTCACAAAGCGTACACAAATTACAAGCTACATTCGCGACTCTCAAGGAGCTAAAAAAACAACTTCGCCATTCTTTGCCTTACATTTATGCTCTCCCACTACGACACAATGGCGTCTTCAGTCCCAGTTACGCGCGGCGAGCACCGCTGTTTCTGGTACCATGTTGCATGCAAGCGATGCGGCAGGCGACGCGACGGACGACAGCAGAGATACGCATTTGCTCGGTGCCTTCGCTTCGCACTAAGTGAACAGTCTCGTCACCTCGATCTGCTCTTAAGTTAAGCACGCTGTCACTCGCATTTACCCTGCCTGCGATTGTGCAGCGAGCCTCCAGAAATAGAAACGTACTGCAGCTCGGTGCACGGGTGAGCAGCCGGAAAACCAGGGATGTGAATTATCGGCCGCAGAGTAAACATCAGCGTAGTCTGGGAAAAACTAGGCATACTCCTCACTCTCAGCTTCGCCTTCTCGCGAAAATTTGCGCTCCTTGAAGTATAAAAATTCTTGAAACACGGGATTAAGGAAGCAATGCATTTCTGTTCTTAACAGAAATGCGCGCAAGACATTTTCTAATGGAAAATATCCTTGCGGCGAAGCTAACCTAGATCATTTCATAACTTGAACAGGTGCGTTTATATTGCCTTGAAAACTGTGCTCAGCAGCACATGAAGGGCCTGCTGCGGGCTCCACTCCATATTCGCCTGCTTACAGCACAGGCCTTTCCCGCAGAATGTCGGACATTTGTCAAACCATTCCTGAGCAGAAGGCGCCGCCCCGCTTCTCTTTTGTATTAGGCGCTTCTAAAGAAAAGAAAGGGAAAGACAAACTAAACGTCAAGAACTATGGCGCACAGTTTAATGCCGAAGACGCTCATGAAAAATGAAGTTGTACTCACAGCAGTGAACCACTTCTTCAGGTTTTTCCAGCAATTCCGGAGCTGTTGCTGTGTCCATTTATAGCCCATGGGTGCCATTTCCTTTTCCAAGCTCTGAAGAACACACTGGTTTGTCCTGCACTCGCTCTCGAGCGCATCATTCACATTGTCGGAAATGAAAGACAGGAGAAGCGAAATTTCCTCATCGGTCTAGACGATGCGCTGGCTCAACGATGCCATTTTCCCCGACGACTGCTATCACGTGACCGGAAATTCGCCTTCCCACAGTTCCTCTCGATTCCTCGACTCTATTCGATCCGGTTAAATGCTACTTGCCCTTGTAATCGACCTAGTCAACCCACCCAGTGGAGTTGACTGGACTCGCTCCCTCGACTCTCGGACCCGACTCTGCCGCGTCGGATAACCGGTTTCCGGGCAGCCGCGGCAACCGCTTCGGATAATCGTCGGGTAACCGGTAACCGGGTAACCCTGTAACCGTTTTCCAACTCACTTCCTCAACTCAACCCCGTCATGGAAACGCCGCTAATGGAGCAGGCTGCTCGAATTGGCCGCCGTAGTCACTGCACCCGTCGCCAGCGGAATTATCGTTTCCATCTTAGCCTCCTGTGTGCCTCATTCGTTCAATTCAGCCGCCGCACTGGCTCAGTGCTCCGTGGCTGACCCGAAATACACGGGTTCGATGCAGGCCGCCGCAGATGCTCAGTGGTTATGGCGCTCGCCTGCTGACCAAAAAAACGCGGGTTCGATCCCAGGCGCGGTGGTCGAATATTGACGGCGGCGACAATCTAGATGCCCGTGTACTGTGCGATTTCAGTGTACGTTGAAGAACTCCAGGTGTTAGAAATATCTGGAGCTCTTCACTACGGCGTCTCTGTTAGCCTGAGTCGCTTTGGGACGTTAAATCCTCATAAACCGAAAACCAAACGAGTTCGATACCTACCAACCCGGTAGTATTTCAATGTAGGCGAAATGTTAAAGGCCCGTCTACTGTGCTATGTCCTTGCACGTTAATGAAATCAGGTGGTCTAAATTATCCTGAGCTTTTCTCTGCGGTGTCCCTTTGTTTTCGTGTAGATAAAGCACCATAACTGCTCGGGTGTAACGCCTTTAAAGGATTACTTTGGCACGGATTAAAAAATTAGAAGACACCGCCTTCTCCACGGTTGCAAACTCACCGTTGGCACAAATAAACAGACTGTGGTAATTAATATTGCTAGATTTATTTATTAGCCACAAAATTAGGGTGATTTTTATGATAAGTCACGTCCTCCGCGGCTGACAGTATGTCGGTGACAAATTATTGTTTCTCTTGAGACCTCTCCAGCCTTGAATCCAAAATGATCGCCACCGTCACCGTCGTTTCTTGCTGGCGCGTTTACTAAATCTCACTTTGCTCCGTCATCTTTACTGGCCGTCGTAAGCACGTATTATCAGAATGAACGCAATAATTTATGAAAAAAAGGGCAAGATGCGATTTGTAGTCTGTATAAGAGAGAGAATTCGAATTCAATCCCTTTGATTTTCCTACAGCAGCTCGTGGAAAATACGCCTACCATTACTGAGAAACTACAAACCCTCCATGTAATGAGGAGCCAAGAGAGAGCCTTAAGATATAATTAGAGAGTCCATCTTACTTTGCTTGATGCAGTGCTTAATTCTTCGCTGTAATCCATTGGAAGAAATTCTTCGCTGTCATTCAATTTTTGGAAATTACTTGGTGGACAACGTTGTGAAAAAACCACGTGTCCGAGGTTCGCTCTGTTACTACATAACAAATGCTTCTAAATTCACCATGCCGAAAACTCCTCTTAGAAGTGGAGTTAATAGCCAGGACGGAGTTAAGTCATCTGGCCGGATAATTTTCCGCCCATGTCGCTGCTACGTACCATTAAAAAGTGCCTCGCTTTATTCCAGCCGATTCCTCTTATTGAGGTATCGAGAAACTTGAAAGGTGTTTGCTGTAACTGCATTTTCTAATGGATAAAAAGATTCAGCGCACAAAATTTATTTCTTGTTGTAAAGCTGTTGATTAGTGACAATGGTTTGTTTGCACCGCAATAATAGTGTTAGCGTCGGATTCTAAAGCTTTGCTGTCGTATCAATGCGCCTATATGGTCTTAATGAATGAAAGATCGCAGCAGGACATACACTTTGTTATTTCTGCATTTCCGCCCTTGTTTTCCGGGATGCTTATGGTCTCTTACTGGTACCTGGCCATAAGAAGAAAAAAATGTTTTTTTCCGACTGCCTTAACTTTCCGCCCCCTGTAAGGAGCGATATTAACCGCGGAAGGATGGATTGAGAGCTCAAGCGCCGAGCTTTCTGTCTTTTGATATTGTGACTTTCCTTTAAAATATGCATAGAAGCCGCGTTCTTTTCATATCTGGCATTCGTATACATGACTTTTTAGTAAGCAACGGTAAGATAGTACACGTTCACTTGCATTTTCGTCTAATATGACCAGAGCAGGGAACGAAATTCTGAAATAATTAGCATTATCTCTTAGATGGGCCATGCTTCCGCCTGTCTATGTGTGGTACTAACATATTGGGATGCATGTTGCGATGTGTAACCGATAGCTCTTATCCTATTTAAGAGTACCTTAGCATAGCGCATCGCAACCATCGTAATCCTCATCATCACCACCATCAGCATACTACACCCTCTGCAGGGCAAAGGCCTCTCCCATGTCTCTTCAATTAACCCTGTTGCAATTAACTCTCTGCTCACCTTACGCCTGCAAACTTCCTAATCTCATCCGCCCACCTAACCTTCTGTCGCCCCTGCTCTGCTTGCCTTCTCTTGGAATCCACTCCCTCACCCTTAAGGACTAGCGGGTATCTATTTTTTCGCATTAAATGCTCTGCCCAAGCCCATTTCTTCATCTTGATTTCGACTAGGATGTCATTATCACGTGTTTATTCCCTCACCCACTCTTCCCGCCTCCGGTCTCTTAACGATACAGCTATTATTTTTCTTTCCAAGGCTCGCTGCGTTGTCCTTAACTTAAGCTGAACTCTTTTCGTTAGCCTCCACGTTTCCGCCCCGTAGGTGAGTACCAGGAAGATACAACTGTTGTACACTTTTTTCTTGAGGGATACTGGTAAACTGGCCGTCATGATCTGAGGGAACCTGCCATATACGCTCCACCCTATTCTTATCCTTGTAGTTACTTCCCTCTCATGATCTGGATCAGCTGTCACTACCTGCCCTAAGTAGATGGATTCCTTTACTACTTCCAGCACCTCGCTGCTAGTTGTGTACTGCAGCTCCTTTGCTAGCCTGTTGAACATTGCTTTGTTTTTCTGCATGTTAATTTTTAGACCCACTGCTATGCCTGTCTAAACCATTGATCATGCTTTGCAATTCATCCCCCGAGTGACTCAGCAAGGCAATATCATCAATTAATCGCAGATTATTTAGGTACTCTTCATTAACTCTTATCTCCAACTGTTCCCAATTCAGGCTTCAGAATACCCCCTGTAAACAGGCGGTGAATAGCACTGGCGAGATCGTGTCCCCTTGCCTGCCGCCCTTCCTTATTGGAATTTTATTACTGACATTATGGAGGAGTATGGTAGCTGTGCAGTTCCTATATATATCTTTCAGTATTTTGACATCAGGCTCTTCTACACCCTGATTACCCAGCCTGTATGACTGCTGAAGTTTCCACAGAATCAAATGCTTTCTCGTAATCAATGAACGCTTAGCTAGGGTTTGGTTATATTCTGCGCATTTCTCAGTCACCTGATTGATAGTGTGATTATGATCTATTGTGGAATATTATTTACGAAAGCCTGCCTGATCATTCGATTGATTAAACTGTAAGGTTCCCCTGACTGTATTGACGAGTACCTTAGTAAATACCTTGTAGGCAACGAACAGTCAACTTCCATGACTACAGCGCAACGAACGGGACGTAGAAAAAGGACACAGGCAGGAACACAACAGAGAGCAGAAAACTGAGCTAGTTGGTATACGTTCATGATGATAAATCCAGGCGCTCACAAACAACGACACAACAAGCGCTGTGTCCCCTCAGTGTCGTTGTTTGCGAGCGCCTGGATTTATCATCATGAACGCAACACAGCGCTGAATCAACTGAAATATTTATTAGCTGCCAGCCCGAATAAGTACCCGACAGGCGTCCAGAAAGGGAAAGCAATTCACACAAGTCACAAATATAAAAAACTCGAAATAAAGCACACGCGTGTCAGCATTCGCAGTCGAGGTATCGTTTTTTTTTCTGATAGCGATACGGAGGGTGCGCTTATGCATTCTTCCGGGAGACTTGCTATCATGTGTGCTTCTGTAATTTCTCTTGTCAGCGAGTCACGGTTCCTACCTATCACAACGCACTCGTTGTACAATGCATTGCACGCAGCGATGTCATCTTCGTCACCATCATCATAACTTTTGCAGTTCTACAGTGCTTGGCTACGTGGCATACTATGGGGCCACGTGAGACATTATAATCATGCTCCTTTGTTCTTTCGTTGATACATCGGTCGGTTTGGCCGATGTATTGCTTCCCGCATGATAGTGACAAAGAGTAGATGACTCTCTCCTGGCAGGGGACAAATTGTTTTGCATGCCTTTTCAAGCAGCTGCGTGGCTCACTGTTGGCCGAATTAACTTTCTTTACCAGGCTAGACAATCGAATAGGTGCTGAAAACAGAACGTCACCCCCACGTGCTTTCCAATTCTCTTCATGTTGTGCGAGACCTGACGCAGCTATGGGACAACGACAACTTATTTTCTTTTCACTTTTTAATTTTTCTGTGGCATCAGACCTCAACTTTTTCTGCAGTGTTTCTGCGACTGCAGTGTTTCTGCGACTGTTGCTGCTATCATGCGGGGACCAATACATCGGCCAAACCGGCCGATGTATCAACGAAAGATTAAAAGAGCATGATTATAATGTCTCACGTAGCCCCATAGTAGGCCACATAGCCAAACACTGTAGAAACTGCAAAAATGATGATGATGGTGAGTAGATGACATAGATGCCTGCAAGCCAATGTATAACGAGTGCGTTGTGATAGGTAGGAACCGCGACGAACTGACAAGAGAAATTACAGATGCACACATGAGAGCAAGGTTCCCGGAAGGATGCTTAAGCGCACCCTCCGTATCGCTATCAGAAAAAGAAAAACGATACCTCGACTTTGATTGCTGAAACACGTGTGCTTTATTTCGAGTTTTTTCTATTTGTGACTTGTGTGCGTTGCTTTTCATTTCTGGACGCCAGTCGGGTACTTATTCGGGCTGGCAGCTAGTAAAGATTTCATTTGTGAGTCAGCGCTGTGTTGTGTCCCTGCCTGTGTCCTTCTACGTCCCGTTCCTTGCGCTGTAGTCATAGAATATCGAAACCAACTCGCCAACAATTTACCTTGTCGAACAGTAAACTGATCGGTCTCTAATTTTTCAAGTCCTTGGCCTCTCCATTCTTATTAATTAAAATAAACTTTGCGTTCTTCCAAGCTACTGGCCGACATCCCCCACCTGCATCACAGCATTTATGCTGACGACCTCACACTTTGGATCACGCGCGGCAGTGACGGCCAGATTGAAGAGACTTTACAGACCGCGATCGAACGAATCGGAGATTATCTAAGTACAGTTGGCCTCACGTGCTCGGCGACAAAGTCCGAGTATATCATCATTCCTTCCCCGGGACGACGCCCTTCAAAGATACTTCCGGACATCAACCTCCAGGTGCAAGGAAACCCGATTCCTCGAACAGACAACATCAGGATCCTGGGCTTGCATCTACAGGCCAACGGCAGCAACAACATCACGATCCAACGCATCGACCAGTCGGTTGTGCAGATCGGACGCCTCCTTAAGCGGATCTCCAACAAGCATCATGGCATGCGAGAGTCCAACCTCCTGCGCCTCGTTCAAGCTTTCGTCTGCTCCCGCATCACCTACTCTGGACCCTACTTACGTCTCACTCGTGCCGAAAGCGAACGGCTAGACGCGTCACTTCAAAAAGCATACAAGACGGCCCTAGGTCTTCCCATGTCCACAGCTACCCATAAGCTCATGGCTCTCGGAATCTCCAATACCGTGAGCGAACTGATCGAAGCAACCCTCACCGCCCAGTATGAGCGGCTCTCACTCACACACGCTGGCCGAGCGGTACTGCAGCAAGTTGGGATCTCCCCGCCGAGATCGGCCCCAAGTTACGCTGAACTTACATCGGAATATTGCCTAAATATCCGCATTCCTCCCATTCCCATACGGATGCACCCGGAACACCACGCCGAGAGACGGGCCGACCGGGCTCGTCAGTTCGAGAAACGCTTCAGCGGACGTCCGGACGTCACGTATACGGGCGCCTCTTACCATCCATCGAGGCCAGCGATGGTGGCGGTAGCTCTCGCCCCTCACCGCAGCTGGTACACAGCCTGCAGCATTCGCAATGCAGAAACAGTCACCGCAGCTGAGGAGGTTGCCATTGCGCTCGCGCTAGCCGACCCTAATACCAAAGTCGTCATCAGTGACTCTCAACAGGCTATTCGCAATTACGATGCTGGCCGTATCTCTTGCCAGGCGTTACACATTCTACATTCTACAGCACCCTCTTCCACATCTCGCTTACTTCTTTGGGCTCCAGCCCACGAGTCGCTCAGCGGAAACGCCCAGGCACACACTCTCGCTCGAGATCTCAGCTGCCGAGCCGAGAGTATGATCAGCCACCCTGCTTCCGCTGACACTAATATCCCACGCGCTTCTCTACTCACCACTTACACGGACATACTCCAGCACTACCGACTCCAAAGGTGCACATATCCTCCCGCACACCGCGATCTAACAAGACGCGAGGCCGTCCAATGGCGCAAACTACAAACTGGCAGCTTCCCACACCCCCTCTTATACAGCAGGATCTTTCCGGAACAGATAGCCCCCATGTGTAAACACTGCTCAACTCCGGCCACACTCATACACATGGTGTGGACTTGTACACATTACAACACAGACAACGCAAACACCCCAGAGACGTGGGAGTCTCTCCTGTGTACTTCCAAGCCAGCAGACCAACGCTGGCTTATCCAGCGCGCGGTGGAGGCCGCGGCATCCCAAAGGATCCCCGCCGACCTCCTCTAAGTCAGCGCAACCGGTCCTTTGACTGGTCCCCTGTTTTTGGGCGCAATAAAAGAGTTTACCTACCTACCTGTTACCTGATCCTCACCAGCTGCTTTTCCCTTTTGCATTGCTCCTAAGTCTTTCTTCATTTCCTCTTTCTTTACCAGCGCGATGACGCATTTACGGTGCTCTACTGTCTCTATCATTAACGTTCTGATTGCACTGGCTACTGTAAAGAATTGTGTACAAACCTTCGGCTACTTTACCTGCGTTATCAATATTGTTAATGACATTGCCCTCCTTGTCTCGTAACGCATATATCTGGTATTTACCTATCCCTAGTTTCCTCTTCTCCACTTTTAGGCTACCTCCGTTCTTTAGAGAATGCTGGATTCTCTCCATATTAAACTTCCTTATGTCTACTACCCCCCTGGCGCTAATTTATTAACTTCGATAGCTCTGCTAGTTATATTCTGTCTGTAAGATTAGACGCCCTCATACTTTGACGTTTCTTAATCAGATCTTTCGTCTCCTAAGATAGCTCGCCGGTATCCTGTCGAACCGTCCTACAGCCTACTTCTACTGCGCACTCCGTAGTGATAGCTGTCAGACTATCGTTATTTGTATGAACATTAAGATTGTCTTCCTCAGTTAAAGCTGAATATCTGTTCTGCAGCGATATCCTGAAATCCTCTATTTTCAATCTTACCGCTAACTCGGTATTGGACTTGCAGAAAATACCGCTCGATTTCAGTTAAAACAAGGATGGGGTCCAGACCGGCCGTAGGAGAGGTTATATAAAAGAGCGAAGGACATGTCGTGTCGTAGGAAGCCATGTGATCCCGGTTAATCTTACGAGAGAGAGAGGAAAGCGTAGCACTACTACTGCTGTAATCGCTTCGGCCTGAACATCGAGTAAGATTTAAAATGTCACAAAGGAACCATTAATCGTATTTTCAGTGCTTCTGCATAACAAAACACAGTTTACCCGAATTTAAACTCTATCGTTCTCCTTTCCTCTATCTCACGCAGCTATGCAGTACTGTCTGAATACATAACTACTGGGAATGTTCTGACCGCAACGCTACATTTTCCGCTTGGTGAGTTGGCTGCGCTCCTCTCTTTTGAATAAGAAGAAAGATTTGCGACTGTGCTCCGTCCATCTGGACGTTGAAATGTGGGTGAAATATACACAGTTGTACTTGAGGCTCCTTTCCATAGCTGCTAGTATGCCCTAGCAAGCAAGTAGATTATGCTGGAGATACCAGGCGATGCTGCACCAGCATTACGTATGAAATCAGATCAACATCCTTTTAAATCTGTTCTCTTAGGTTCTTGAATGGTGTGATAAAAACGTAGTTCTTGTGCTTTCGTTCGCAAGTCTAGAGGAAAATGTTTTAGCCCTCTTGCGATG
Source organism: Amblyomma americanum (assembly GCA_030143305.2). Lineage (NCBI taxonomy): Eukaryota > Metazoa > Arthropoda > Arachnida > Ixodida > Ixodidae > Amblyomma > Amblyomma americanum. The sequence continues at coordinate 71,895 of JARKHS020031038.1, forward strand.
CTATCAACCGATAGCTGAAGACAAAGGCTTTGCGAAGCAGATGGTCCTTAGCATCCAATAAGTACTTCCCTGATCAATACGAAACAGTGAGTAGCACTCCTTCAGAGATGGTGTGTTGTTTTAGCGACATGCGTGTATGCTAATTCCTTCAATTCCCTTTTACTGGTTGTAAAGCCTTCAGAGTACTTTCGATATTGGGAAAACCCTGCAATGAGGGGCGCGGCGCTTAAAGACAGCAGAGCGGAAATCACTGTGTGCCCCGTAGTATTAAGCATACACTGCTGTCTCAAAACACGCTTAGATGCTTTCTTGCTATTTCTTAAGATTTTTGTGATTTCAATTTAGGCAAGCCACGTTTGAGTACTAAATCTCTCAGTGTTTCTTTTAAGGACAAAACAAAAAAAAACTTCTAAAGAGACCTAATGCGTCAAGCAGAGCCTGAACTTTCAGTGACACAATTTAGCGGTAATTCATTTATTTACCTTTATTGGAGGTCACCTCATGATCCTAAGGGCATTAGACAGGAGTGAGTTACCTATATGGAGCGTAATGCCGCAATAGTTACTAATGTTATGATGCCCCAAACACAGGGTTAGAGTGTGTTGTTTTTTTTTTATTCGAGAAGTGTGCCATGAGGCATAAGTTGAAAAAGGAAGGGGGGAAGGAATGCACGGGATTGAAAGTTAAAAGGAGTGAAGAACCGTTGCGCTGAGGTAGTCGCACAGGTTGCTAATGAAACGGTTGTCCATAGTCCACTTCACGTAGTCACTTTCGCGGTTCCACCGCAGGCCCACCTCCCTGAGGAGCCGTTTTCTGATAGCAGCCGTCGCTGGGCACGTCCATCATAAGTGCCGCACATCACAAATGTCCGGTGCAGCGCTACAGTGAGGGCACCTGTCAGGTGCTGGCAGATCTTTGGCACGCCAACGATGACGGACAGATGGTGTCAGAGCCGCCCCTGCCCGAATCCGGCGCACGGATACCTCCTCCTGCCGAGTAAGACTACGGGGGAGAGGGTGCGAACACGGAGGAATAGAGCACGTGTTCGGTGGCGCAGAACTTCGGAATCGGAAACATGGGACAGGAACGAATCTGGGGGAACAGGGGAAGGTGGCGGATCGTCTAATGTATGAAGACGAGTCATAGCATCCGCTTCAATGTTATGTGGATCCTGGGCATGGCAGCGAATCCAGTGTATGCGCACAGGACATGGATACTTTGCGCAGAGCACATGAATTGATTGTGAAATCTGGAACGTTCGTCAAACAGCCTTAAGCTGTTTAAGCGCGGCGCGGGAGTCGGTGTAAATATGAACTGTATTGAATGTTGGAACGAGAGGAAGGGAAGCAATGGCATTATAAACGGCTTGAAGTTCCAATGCCAGGGGAGTGCACGTATCCGCAGTATACGTCGCGCGAGAGTTGAGATGCGGATGAGATGGACTATACACAGCAGTAACTCCCCTCTCTGCAGAATGTGATGCATCCGTGTATAATATGCACCCTTCAGGCAGATACGCTGCTGATACCGACGTGGAAACAGTGGGGCGATTGTCAGTGAGCTGGTAATATGACCACAGTGGAAGTGTCTTTAAACGATGAAGATTGAGAGACTGTTTTCGAGCTCTATTTGCCACCCGTTGGTCGACGATTTCACTGAGTGTATTACGTTGTGCTAACTCCTGTAGCACAGGTATGGGTGCTAAACGAGGCAGATATGTTATGACGCGCATAGCCTCACGATTGATAGCTTCAAGGGAGTTCCACTGTCTGCGGGGGAGACGTTGAAATTGTGCCTGATGTACTATCCGTGGCTGAAGGATAGAGCGCACAAGCTGGCGGGCCGTATGAGCACGTGCGCCACAAGAACGCATAGCTATGCGACGAATCAGACCTAGATTAGCGTGAGCCGATTTACGGGCGGCTGCCAGCCACGGGGTGCCAGTCCCAGATGTATGGAGGAGAAGACCAAGAATACGAACAGTTTCTACCTGAGGAATCAGAGAATTATGTACCGTAAAATTTAAAGGGGGAGCTTTCCGTAACCCGGCTTTATTTCCAATTCGAATGAAACATGATTTAGTAGGAGAGAGTGTTAGACCCAGAGGTGAGAGTCGAGATGTCAATACATCCAGCGCGTGTTGAAGGACCGACTGATGAATAGACGCATCTGGATGACAGCACCACAAGGTTATATCATCGGCATACGCAAGCACGCGGATAGAAGGAATGGACTCTAGGGCTCGAACAAGAGGAATTAAAGCCACATTAAATAATGTGGGGGCGAGAACAGAGCCCTGCGGCACTCCTCTATTGGAAGTGAAGTTACCAAAGGGCTTTCCGTGGACACGCACGCTGAAGGTTCGATTTACTAAAAAGGCGTGAATAGATAGAAGGAACAGGTGAGGGAGACCAAGTGTTTGAAGGGAGGCAAGAATGGCAGAGTGAAGGATGTTATCATATGCCTTTGTTATGCCTGTAGCGATTACGGTTCGTACAAGGTGACTCTGCGTAGAGTGGCTTAGCACGTCAGCAGCCAAAGTAACAAGCCCGTCCTCCATTCAAATTTGTGGGCGGAAACCAATTTGTGAATCTGGGTAACAATCATGGGATTCCAGCCACCACGACAAGCGTGCGGCTAGAATGTTTTCATAAAGCTTGCAGATGGTAGGCGTAAGAAAAATTGGGCGAAGGGCTGAGAGAGATACTGGAGGCTGATCTGACTTGGGTATTGGAACCACAATAGAATGCTTCGTCTCCCGGCATGGCGCCAGAAAGCCACACTTCGTTAAAAGTATCAAGTAGGGTTTGCAAAGCCCTCCCTTCCAAGTTACGGAATAAGGAGTTAGGTATGCCGTCGTGCCCGGGAGTAGTAGTAGTTTTTAAACGTTCAATGGAGGCCAGCAGCTATGCAATGGTGAGGTCAGAAGTAATCCCATCGGAGGGCTCTGTAACCGATAAGTCAGGTGGAGACGTAGCGGTGCAGTCATGGTTTGGAAAAAATTGACGGGCCGCTTGTTGTGCAAATGTGTCCTCATCCACATTTAGCGCGAGGCGAATGCTCTCTGTGTAATCTGCAACCTGAGAAGGGCGCTCCATGGCGTGAAACACTCTCCAAAGATTTCGATTGCCCTGCGTAGAGGACAGGCGGGCACACCATGCAGCCCAGCGTTGCCTGCCTAGCCGCTTTGCATAGCGCCGCGCCCGTGCGGTTGCGCGGTGAAGAGTAGGAAGAGCCGATGGGTCATCGGGGTGACGAGTAGCGTAAAGATCCGCCTGGCGACGAAGAGCCCACAGATTAAAGAGATGTATGTCCGGGTTTGGGTCGTCTTCACTTACAGTAGTGGTAATAGTGTGAGTAGAGAGAACAGCAGAGAGAGTAGACAGTGCTGAAGAGGGGTTGAATGTAGACAAATGATTGTCTGCGCGTACAGAGTCCCATGACGTTATTCGTACAGTGCGGCGTTTTTTTCATAGACCCGTAGGCGTGAGGGAGATAAAAATAGGGCTGGGATCGATGCCCCAAGTAAGAGAATCAACAGCCCAACGAGGGTTACCGGGGCCTAACCACCAAGTCAAATCAGGTGAATACGGGCCACCTCGTGGGTGGGTAGAGGTATTCCTGTGGTTTAAAAGTTGAAAGGAATGATCCGAACAGCTCCCTTGAATGTGTGCCCCCCTTGAGGAATCCGATGGGTAACCCCACGCAGTGTGTGCGCCGTTGAAGTCACCACCAACTAGAATATGGATACCCGACTTGGTAGAACGTAGAAAACGAACCCATCCCAGATTGGGAGATGCTGAGCCAGGACGACTATAAAAAGGAACTAGGACAAGGGGTGTGCGTGCAGGTTTTACGAGAAGGGCGACAACCTCTTGACGTGTATTTCACCACCGTGAAAGGTCGAGCGGTGTGTGTGGAACTGAACTGTGAATATAAATTGCAGATTTACCTGGGCTGATGGAGGAGGCGGTGCAACGGCGATCAGGGATAGAGGGTGAATGGTATGCGCAGAAACCTGAAAGGCGTGGGAGTGCATTATGCTCTTGCAGTAGGAACGCCTATGCCCTCAGCTCTCCGTCACGAAGGCGGATGTTCACTTCAGAGGCCTTATTAGCGAATCCTCGACCGTTCCACTGGACCACCACCGATGATGATGCGCTATCCATGACGAGGCCGAAGAGTTTCCACGATGAGGGATGTCACCTGCTTCATCAGCGCTAATATCTTATCCGCTGTCGGGGTAGTCACGGCTAACAGGTGGTCGGCACCTGATTGTGGCCCAGTGCTTACCCTAGTTGATTCCTCCGATGATTGCTCCCGAGTTATTAGAATTCTTCGAGAGGATTGAGAACGACGCTGTTCCCGGCGCTGGGTGAGTTCGTCTAGTCGGCGGCGAGCCTCCGCGATTGCATTGTCTAAAGCTGTGTCTTCATCTGTGGTATCCACATCTGATGGATGCACTGGACGTTTTGGCGTACCATTTGATCCGGGAAGGTGAGCCGCTTGTGCATATGTACGCTGGTGAGGAGACGTATGGTGAGCAGCGGGCTCAGATAAAGGAAGTTCAGGGAAGGCGTTGTCGTCACATGCGAGAGCTGCAAAGCGATTACTTGTAGGAACATCCATTTTTGGAGGCGACTTCTGAAACTTCTTTGCTTGCTTCTTCTTTGGACAAGCGGGAGGGCGAATGACATGGTACGGCGATTTGCACAGGGCACAAAGAACTGTTGGTTCATTCATGTCGTCCCCAGCTGCTGGATTAGGGCAAGTATTTCGCATATGTCCTTCTTTGTGGCAGTGATAACAAAAAATACGACGAGGTCGGAAGGGCTGTGGTTTGACGATCGCACCGTAGTAGGTAATGTACTTCGGCAGAGTCAACGGGCCTTGCAGGATGAGCAGGTATTAGCCCCGGCGACCCATAGGCCGTGCTTGCAGTACAACGTGAGTTGAGCAGCGAATAATTGCGCGCACCTCCTCGGGAGGGCTCGTGCTGTCGACATGATAAACCATGCAGCAGAGTGTGTCAGGACCAGATGCACAATATATTTGCACCGGGACATGCTTGCTGTCATCCAGGGGGATCCGCGTAACTGCGCAAAGTTTCTGGGCGTCCATCAAGGATGACAAGTTTACCGTGATGGTGTTCGATCGGCGATGGACGACAAACCCGCAGTAGTTCGAAGAGCCAAGAGCGTAGTCAATTGTGGTTTGAACATTCCGGTCAGGGATGGCAGTCATATCAAAGCGCAATATAGGCTTGATGGTAACGCGGAACGAGTTCGCAGCAGGCGGAAGAGAGCCTTGACTCACGGGAGGCATCTGTGGAGGAGGCTCAAACGCTGGTGACGGCCCTTGGTGGGAATACTGAACTGGCGCGACGGGCACAGTTTCTTGAGGGAGTGCCACGGGCACGGAGGCGGTGGAGCAGTCCATGTCACAGGTCAAAGTCGTAGCATCGGAAGACGGCGCAGGCTGGAGGCCCAGAGGCGCTGACGATTGCGTGGACGTGGAGGCTGCGTCAGGTGGCAACACAGCGGGCATCCGCGTAGCTGTCGTCGACAACGCAGAAATCATGCAGACGCGTAGCGCGGCCTCGCTCGGCAGCGCCGAGCTAACCCTAGCTTGCCCCTGAGGGTTCAGGTTGGGTTTTCTCACTTGAGAATGCGCCCACCTTGCTGGGAATTTCTCTGCAGGGGAGTCGTCAGCATTCGGTCTCACGGAGGGCACTGTCCGACCCACGCCACACGCGAGAAGACAGCGAAAAGCGAAAACACAGACCTAGAAGCCAGGATATGTTGTGTTACCGCAGCGGTCGCCTAGTAGTTTCTAGTCGTTTGAGCATCCGCCTCGTATGCGGGAGGTGCGGGGTTCGCTCCCCAGTGCCGCCGGGTACCCACCGGTGATACAATGGGCACAAGCGCTCCCTTGTTTGGTGCTCGGCTTCTCTAGGGTGAAAATGCTTGGTAGATGGGTCTCGTACCCCACCTTGAGAAGACGAAGATAATCTTTTGCTATGGTGCTCTTTGGCCACTGACACCCTTGCACTATATAAAAAAAGTGAAGTAAGTGTATCTTGTGTTAAAGTTCCAGCTTTTGATACCTATAGCTTGTTTAAAACGCCGGCTTCGTTGAGAAATTTCAAAATACATGAAAAATCAACAAGTGCTTGATCACCTAAAAGCAATATGTGATGTAATGCGATGTAATCATTGTAGAATGTTGCAAAATACTTTTTGTAATAAGGAAGCAAACCTACTCATTCGCATCCACTCAAGCGCAGCCATACGGCTGCAAAGGAAAGCTGAACAGCTTCCACAGAAACTTCGTAGTTATAGAGGAATTCGTCCTGGTTCGTGGTTTGAAACCGGGACCACCGCTTCACCGGAGCAGTCGCTCTACCATCTGATATAACCGCTACAGTTAGCATATGGTAGGTCGAGAGAGAAAGGGTCAGTAACTAGAAGTGAGAACAAAGTCGGTCAGTGTTTTAGGCGAATCACCCAAGGTGGAGTACATTTTTAATCAGGGAGCAAATTACTCATTGACATCAACCCAAGCGTAGCCGTACAGCTACAAAGGAAAGCTATGTAGCTTCCCCAGAAACATCGTAATAAAAGAAAAATTCATCCTGCTGCGGTGTTCAAACCCGGTGCCACCGATTACAGCGTTAGTAAAATATTTTATGGGAATCTCACTAGCTGGAGTAAATGTGCAATAAGGTAGCAAACTACTCACTGGCGTCCACCCAAGCGCAGCCAAACAGCTGCAAAGCAAAGCTATAGCGCTTCCACCGAAACTTCGCAGTTGACTGAAAATTCTTCCTGGCCCTGCGTTAGAACCCGGGACCCCCGCTTCCCCGAAGTAGTCGCCCTACCAACTGAGCTAACCAGGACGGCCAGCATATGGTAGGGCGAGAGCTAATTGATCAATAACCCGAAGTAGGAAGAGTGCTGGTCATATATTTTAGGGAATCACCCAAGGTGAAGTAAATTTGTAATCAGGGAGCAAACTACTCACTGGCGTTCACCCTAGCGCAGCCAAACAGCTACAAAGCAAAGATATACAGCTTCCACCGAAACTTCGCACTTGACTGAAAATTCTTCCTTGCCCTGCGTTAGAACCCGGGACCACCACTTCACCGAAGTAGTCACCCTACCAACTGAGCTAACCAAGACGGCCAGCATATGGTAGGGCGAGAGCTAATTGATCAATAACCCGAAGTGGGAAGAGTGTTGGTCATATATTGTAGGGAGTCTTCCAAGGTGAATTAAATTTGTAATCAGGGAGAAAACTACTCACTGGCGACCACCCAAGCGCAGCCATACAGCTACAAAGCAAAGATATACAGCTTCCACCGAAACTTCGCTGTTGACTGAAAATTCTTCCTGGCCCTGCGTTAGAACCAAGGCCACCGCTTCACCGAAGCAGTCGCCCTACCAACTGAGCTAATCAGGACGGCCAGCATATGGTAGGGGGGGAGCTAATTGATCAATAACCCAGTGGGAAGAGTGTTGGTCATATATTTTAGGGAATCCTCGCAGGTGAAGTGAATTTGTAATCAGGGAGCAAACTACTCACTGGCGTTCACCCTAGCGCAGCCAAACAGCTACAAAGTAACGATATACAGCTTCCACCGAAACTTCGCAGTTGACTGAAAATTCTTCCTTGGCCTGCGTTAGAACCCGGGACCACCGCTTCACCGAAGTAGTCGCCCTACCAACTGAGCTAACCAGGACGGCCAGCATATGGTAGGGCGAGAGCTAATTGATCAATAACCTCAAGTGGGAAGAGTGTTGGTCATATCATTTAGGGAATCCACCAACGTGAAGTAAATTTGTAATCAGGGAGCAAACTATTCACTGGCGTCCAGCCAAGCGCAGCCAAACAGCTACAAAGTAACGATATACAGCTTCCACTGAAACTTCGCCGTTGACTGAAAATTCTTCCTGGCCCTGCGTTAGAACCAAGGACCACCGCTTCACCGAAGCAGTCGCCCTGCCAACTGACCTAATCAGGACGGCCAGCATATGGTAGGGCGAGAGCTAATTGATCAATAACCCAAAGTGGGAAGAGTGTTGGTCATATATTTTAGGGAATCTCCCAAGGTGAAGTAAATTTGTAATCAGGGCGCAAACTACTCCCTGGCGTCCACCCAAGCGCAGCCAAACAGCTACAAAGCAAAGATATCAGCTTCCACCGAAACTTCGCAGTTGACTGAAAATTCTTCCTTGCCCTGCGTTAGAACCAAAGACCACCGCTTCACCGAAGCAGTCGCCCTACCAACTGAGCTAATCACGACGGCCAGCATATGGTAGAGCGAGAGCTAATTGATCAATAACCCAGTGGGAAGAGTGTTGGTCATATATTTTAGGGAGCCGCCGCGGTGGCTGAGTGGTTACGGCGCTCGGCTGCCGGCCCGAAAGACGCGGGTTCGATCCCGGCCGCGGCGGTCGAATTTCGATGGAGGCGAAATTCTAGAGGCCCGTGTACTGTGCGATGTCAGTGCACGTTAAAGAACCCCAGGTGGTCGAAATTTCCGGAGCCCTTCACTACGGCGTCTCTCATAGCCTGAGTCGCTTTGGGACGTTAAACCCCCATAAACCAAACCATATATTTTAGGGAATCCTCGAAGGTGAAGTGAATTTGTAATCAGGGAGCAAACTACTCACTGGCGTCCACCCAAGCGCTGCCATACGGCCACAAAGGAAAGCTATACAGCTTCCATCGAAACTTCATAGTTAAGAAAAAATTCGTCCTCTTCCGGGGTTCGAACCCGAGATCACCGCTTACTGTGTTGGTAAAATGTTTTATAGGAATCCTACAAAGTGGAGTAAATTTTTAATAACGGAGCAAATTACTCATTCGCGTCCACCCAAACATAGCCAAACTGGTACAAAGGAAAGCTCTTCAGCTACCGCACAAAATTCGTAATTGAACAAAAATTTGTCCTGCTCCGGTTTTGAAACCCGGGACTACCGCTTACCGTGTTGGTAAAATATTTCAGGGAAATCCCATTCAGGTGGAGCAAATTTGTAATAAAGGAACAAATTACTTAATGATATCCACCCAAGCGCAGCCACACGGCTTCGAAGGAAAGCTATAATCATTGCACAGAAACTGAATAATTAAAGAAAAAATTGGCTATGGATTTTCTCAGCCAATCCAGGATATTCAAAGCAGAAGCTGTCAGCGTTGATTGTGGACATTGACGTTGGCGTTGACAACGTTCTGGACGCTGACAATTTTCAGGAAAAAAGGGGCGAATAACTTGATTTCCGCTTCAATGGACGCGCAAATCACGCTTTGGTGTACGTGGCGGTGGTGAGAGAGAAATGTGGGCTGCATGCATTAGCGCTGACGACGCTGTGGCAGACATGCGGCATTACAGCAATAGGCCGCAGCGTTCATTGGGTGACCAACCTCTCGCGATGAACCGTAAATTTAACTGTCACCTGCCAGAGGGGGCAGGGAGGGTGCGTGCCGATTCAGTCTGCGGAACGCACTCAATGTTACAGACGCCAAGCCGCGTCTACTTGCCCGACACACCACAGCTTTCGCTCCCTAACCAGGTTCAACAGAAGCTAAACCGCAGCTAATTTTTTTTTTTATCAAGCTTAGGCACGGCTATATGACGTGGTCAGGCAGCAGCCACTCCGCCGCTGTGGAGCCCTGGCAGCGAATTCCAATGAATTCCAGTGAATTGGGTGAATTCCAGTGATTAATTTGCTCCCTTATTACAAATGTACTCCTCTTTGAGTGATTCCCCTCAAACATTTGACCAACGCTGTTTGCACTTCTAGTTGTTGATCAATTCGCTCTCGCCCTAAAATATGAGGATCGTCCCGGTTAGCTTAGTTGTTAAATAGACTGCTTCGGCAGAGCGGTGGTACGGGTTTGAACCCCGGACCAGGAAGAATTTTTCTTTAACTACGAAATTTCTGAGAAAGGTGTATAGCTTTCCTTCATAACCGTATGGCTGCGCTCGGGTGGGCGTCAATGAATAACTACTCTCTTATTACAAATTTACTCCACCTTGGGGGATTCCTCTAAAACATTAGACAAAAAAACTTTTTCTTTAGCTATTGAAAGTGTTATGCGCCAAATTAAAATGTGGCTCCCAGTCTGTTCACAAGCATACATTTCTCAGAGGTTTGTCTTGATAGTCAGTAAGAAGTGCGAAAGCAGTGTCTTCCCAATGAGTAGCCGACATGAAATAACTGCAGGCAAATGTTCATGATGTATAAATGATTTTGATTCTCCTAAAATTAGCTTTACAGAAAGCAGTTTGTTGTTTACCTGCTCTTCTCATGTAGTCTGCAACTTATTTCTCAATTTACTGTACATTAACTTTAAACAATCGCCGTGCGGTATGTTCACAATTTTTATTTATCGAAATCGTGTTTGTGCACTGCATGCATTAGACACGAGGATGGACAGTTTCTAAGTAGTAGTAAATAGTGAATAGTACGTATGTAGACTAAAATTCTTCGCCATCATTTTGGAGCATTCCAAGCTAAAAGAAATACGACCTATGCAATATTTTGAAAATTATGCCGTGCGCTGTGAAGATTATTGGGTGAACAATAAAACTACTGCGGGGCGTATGAAACGACTTAGACTATTTTAAGCAGTCACAACGGCTATAGGAAAAAGCTCTTTATACCACATTTAGCGGGAAGAATGCACGTACATACACTTGTATTGGGAACATAAATTTCTCTGGGCAGAGAAAAAGAAATTAAAATAATATTGCACCTCCTTCATATTATTGGCAACAAAGAGTAGAATAGGCAAAATAAGAACTAAAATACAGTTGCCCAGCCCGCACCGCGCTGATAGGAACAATGAGTAGAATGGGAGAGAAAAATAAATAAAAGAACACTCACAGAACGGCTATGACTGTAACGCGAGGTTCAGCGATAGCTGTTTAAACGTTTACGTTTGGATATATTTTGCTGGCGCGCTGGTGTAGTGGTCACGTGATGCACCACTGTTGCAAAAAGAGTCACCCGTAGGCGTATGCGACACATGCTGCCTGGCGCAACAGGTAGGTGCGTTACGCACCTACCTGTTACGCCGATGGCGGACGAATACGACGCAAAAGCAAGGCGCGGACGCCTAACAGCTATCGCTGTAAAATAAAATTGTTTATTCCGAAAAGGTATAAGGAACATAAAGGTATTGCGGGCAGATAAAAATAATATCATCCAGACCGCGCCGCCAACGCTATTAGTGACATCAAGTAGTGTCTGTTAGATAAAGCTAAAGAAATATAATATTGCCGAGACCGCAAGGCAAGAATAACATATATACATCGATATTTGACGTCATCGCAATACAGAAGGACAACATGACGAAAAGAAAAGAATGGCTTTTCCACTTCAGCAAAATGTTCCTGTAACCGCTTACTGAGTTCTCAATGCACTTAGGCGTACACCAAGCTACCGCTAGGCGGTCCACTTCGATAGCGCCCAGCGGGCAAAGATTCCAAGTAGGCAGTTATGCAGCAAAGGGATGCTGACTTTATGCACGCCCTCTAAGCTTGGTGATATGGAGGTTGGAGGGATGAATAGTGGATTTATTTAGATCTGGGTTTCTGTGATCAATTTTAAAGAAAAGACTTTCTCTAGGATCTCGATGAGCAGAAATGATGTATGTTTCATGAGTGTTACGCTCGCACAACGAGTAGTGTTACAAAGAAATCAAGCGGCGCAATTTTATAATCATTCAATAGCTGCTATTAGTGACTCTGCTTGGAGGTACCATACTGATAAAATATATCAGAGCTCGGTATGCGCCCAAGATTTATAAAGTATTAAATTGAAAAAATCAAAAGGTATAAAAAAAACGTTCGCTTAAATTTCCAAAGCATACGGTTAGCGCTAGCGATAATGTTGCGAACACGATCATTCTAAGTGAGTTTCAGAGTTAGAAAAACACCAATATACACTGTCACGTAGCAGTTAGTGCTAGTAACTCGCACCTAGGCAGCAGAGAAACGCCAGCAGCGAGAAGCTCTGGCAAGCTGCAACAGCACTGAGAGGCGGCCGGAGCGGAACACAAGTTTTTGCACAAAACGCCACCACCGTGGCGCATGAGTTCCGTTCCGAGCAGCCACCGAGCGGTTGTTGTTGCAGGCGCAGCATTATCGATCTCTCTCGGAAAGAGCATCGGCCCGATGCTTTAACGATATAGAGAACAAAAAGGAAACAAAACTGGGTAACGCGCGGCAGTTATCCTCCAGATGTCTCGCGAGAAGTAGGGCTTCATCCGCACTACTTGGACGATCTCAGGTCTCTGCAGACGACGAGTAGTCCGGGAAAACCCCGTCCTGAAGAACTTCATAGCTTACGTCGCTTAGCTGACGGAGAACTCTGTAGGGGCCAAAATACTTCATTAGCAGTTTTTCGGAAAAACCGCGGCATCGAATTGTGACCCACCCTATTTCGTGTGGGGCGAACGTCATCAGTCTGTGGCAGCGGTTGGAAGGTCCGGCGTCACGGTCTTGTTGGTTCAGGATGCGGACTCTCGTATGTTGTCGAGCTTCTTCTCTGCGAAACGTAAATTCCTCGGCGCCAGCGTCAGCGCCGTGGCCATAATAGGACAGCATTGCTTCCAACATTGTCGACACTTCAGGGCCGTACAAGGGACTGAAGGGCGTTGTTCGCGCGGTTTCTTGTTAAGCCGTGTTGCACGCGAAAGTAGTAAATGGCAGGATATTGTCCCAAGGTCGATGCTCAATGTGAACGTACATGCAGAGCATGTCGACAAGAGAGTTGTTAAGACGCTCGGTCAAGCCATTCGTCTGGCGATGGTAGGCGGTGGTTTTGCTATTAGTAGTGCCACTCAGTCGCATTACGGATTCGAAGAGTTTGGAAGTAAAAGCGGTGCCTCTATACGTGATAAGTGCCGGGCGGCATGCTTCAAGACGCTGTGTTCCACGAAAAATGCCGCAGCCTCGGCTGCTGTACTGCGCTGGAGGGTGTTCGTTTCAGCGTAGCACGTGATATAATCAGTCGTCACGATGATCCACCGGTTTTTCGAGGATGAAGTTGGGAATATGCCGAGAAGGTCAATGCCAACTTATTGAAACGATACTCTGGACACTTGTACGGGAGGTAACAGTCCAGCTAGCTTGGCAGGGGTCTTTTCCGATGTTGACAATTGCGGCAAAAGCGCACCTAGTGTCGCGCTGTCGCCTCATGCTTAGGCGAGTAATAGCTGTACTCGATCCTAGCCAGAGTACTGGCGTAGCGTAGGTGACCGCCGGTAGGCTCGTCATGACACGCCTGCAAGATTTCTTCACGGAGAGGCGCTGGGAAGACGGCAACGGCTGTCCAATCTTCGGCTTTCGGGGGTGTTTATATTTGCGTGCTACCCAACCTTGAGAAAGTTCCCCAGCGCCGCCCTCTTCCATAGTGGCGGACGTAGTACTTCCTGTAATACCGCAAGTGTGAAGGCGGAAGCTGTGCTAGAACCCTCTTTGCTGCCAATGGCAGCAAGACTGTCAGAACCGAGACCGTCGTTAATCCATCTAACATTGAAGGGAACGGAAATGAAGGGTTCGGTTGAAAACAATATGGAGGAAGCGAGCGGCCACCGAATGTTTGCAGCAATCTTGGTCGCCCGCGTTCGTGCTGAAAGTTAAAATTTATTTCGGCACATGGAAGGTATTCGCAAACTACGCAAGTTTTTAAATGGCATGGTTTCACCAAAAAGGTATGAAAAAAATGAAAATTGGTTTTGTGGAAAGGAAATGGCGCAGTATCTGTCGCACATATCGGCAGACACCTGAACCGCGCCGTAAGGGAAGAGATGAAGGAGGGACTGAGAGAAGAAAGGAAGAAATAGGTGCCGTAGTGGAGGGCTCCGGATGAATTTCGACCACCTGTGGATCTTAACGCGATTTTTAACGTGGGGATTTTTCGCCTACATTAAAACGTGGCCCCCGCGGTCGGGTTCGAACCCGGGTACTCTGGATCAGAAGCCGCGCGCCCTAACGAATGAGCAACCGCGGCAAGAAAATAAAGCAATGAATCAGAATAAGCTTTCCGCGTAGAGGGTATTAGGAGACATATAAAAGTTATAAAAACAAAGAAAAACACAAGTTCATCAATTTTTTTCTAGAGGTCAAAATTAATAGCAATAGGCTAGTAATTAGTGAGTCTAACCTCTCGCGCTACCATCTCTTTGGCCTTCATTTGAGAGCGCTGACATTTATGTATAAGGTGCACAGCTGCATATCACTATATATAACGTTGAGCTGCAGTGCTGCGCACTTTCCTGTGTCCTGTGCGATAATCACGCAAAGGACCGTTACCACCACGGCCGATTAGCGCACTTCATAGTCGATTATACCTATGTTGCCTATGAAGACCATTTATTGCTTTTCTGTGTTTTGAAAACAAAGACCAAAGCCTTCGGATGAGTCCATGAAGCAAAAAGTGCACAGGATCTGCGTCTCTATATTTTCAGCAAAATACGCATTGTATCTGAGCAGAAACTACCAGGTGGAACGGCTTGAGGAAGTTCCAAGCACACTAAGCAGCTGAGCCTTCTTTGCTGCATGGCGTGCTCTAAAAGGAGGAGCACGCAGTCATGGAGCGACGCGGAGTCACGTCTTTATGCTGTGACCACGTATTGCGTGCCTTACCACATTACGTGATGTGGATATAAATCTATTGTGCGCTCAGGTATACGATAATTCCTGAGGTATTAAATGTCATCATTAAGATGTAATAAATCATGAAGTACACTCACTGACGGTTGAAGATGGCGATTGTCCTATAACACTTTACGAGTATTTTTGTTTCTTGGACGAACAAATTTGTGGGCGCTTTTTCTAGGAAACTGTACAATTGCCAAAACAAACAACTACACTTTCAATTATACGGACGGTAAATGTGCAGTGGTACTCACGCCTCACTGGGACCATGGTAAGTGATTATCTCTTCAGTCACAATTGTCAGCGAACTGAACTGCCTAAGCAAAGGATAGTGCTGCTATAGAAATACCTCAGCAATTTTTCTTACAGCATACAGTCTGCCCAACTCTAGGCGAAATGATAACATTAACACGAACAGACCCGTAAAGGAGCGTGAATTATCAAGAGACGTGAATTATGCTATCCTAGCTAACATCTGTGGCAGTAGAGTTACTTCGGGAGCAATGATAAAGAATCCAGGAAATGAGGACACACTCAGGGACACCAGACAGTGCCCTAAGGCGAACATTGGCCGGCCGATGTCCATGGCTGCAAGGAATTCTGCTGACTCATGATCAAAGTAATTCTAAGCGGTGGGAAACTGCATAACCTAATGTCCTTTTGTAGTCTTCATTTTATGTATGTGCTTACGAAGACGGGGCCGAAAGAAAAAATCAGCCGTAATTAAACAGCTTATAATGCTGCTGCCTTCTCCCGAAATACAACGAACAGTTTCTTAACAATCACCGCATGCACCACTTGTTCTATTAATTGTGTAAAGAAATGAAACTGAAACTGATTCCTTATAGAATGTTATGGAATGCTATGTATATATGCCAAACAATCAGTGTTCAGCTAGACAATACCTGAACATGGTACTTCATTATATTTAGTCGAAATGAATTAATTTACAAATAGACACGACAAAGAGTAGATCCATTCGCTAAGTAACAAAATAGTCTAACCACATAGTACACAAACATGAAAAAATACCATATACTCTAAAGAACAAGCTATGTCTAAAAAACAGTTATGTTTGTGTACAAGAACGACCGAACCAGACGTCCCGAATTGGTTAAACAGGGAAAGGAACGCACAATTTGGTTTCTCAAAGCCAAGAGCTGGCACAAGAACATGCGACATACCTGTGTTCGTGAACATGAGAGAGGGGCAAGTTCCTTTTCCGTTTACGTTCGTTTGCTATAACGTTTCTGGGCACAATAATTTTTTTTCGTGCGTAAAAGAGGTCATATTGATATTTTTAGGTAAGCTGGTATAGCAGCATGAACGCAGATGTGAATGGCGGATAACACACTGGTGATTTTGTCTATATGTTAGGTAGACATGTTACTGGAAAAAGAAACCACTAAGCGGCGGCGATAGCAGAAAGTGTGCTGGATAGCCTTCAAAGACTAAAATGTAGCGGCTGCTTTTGGCCGCGCTCAATTTAAAGGCAGTAAAGAACCTTCGAGATATAAACCATCTTCACGCCGATAATTATTCAGAAGATCGTGTAAAGTTATGCTTGTCATTATCGTTTTTCAGAGCGTTCCAATCACGTCGCATGTAGCAAAGTGATCAAGCTGCATGGCAGCGGCGATAAACGAACGCGGCAACTATATATAGTTGTAATCGAAGCAGCCCCTCAATTGGACACACCTTTCAGTTCATATAACGAGGCCCACTGCCAAAACAATCCGCGTACTGTAAAGTTGAACTTGAAACATCGTTGGACCGTGCCTGCTTTACTTCACAAGCGCTTAACACATAATGCACGGTATCGGCACTTAAATTTGTGGACAACGGTGTTGCGCTGCTGTATGATATATACTGTGCATATTTATTGCAGCATCGTGGCCTTGTGAAAGAGCCTGCGAAATGTGGGTTCGAGAAGGAAGCACTGACGCATGGAATGAAACATGCGATACGGTCTTTGCAGACGTCTGTGGAAACCGAAATATCACAATATACGTTAAGGAGCATTGCGAGAAAATACCTGCCCTGAATAGGAGCCGGGAAGAGCTACAAATAAATCAATGTGGGCTTTTTCAATAACAGAATGCGCCGTTTACTTGTCATCATGTGAGAGGTGACGAAAATAGTTCTCAGTATCTTCGATTCAAAATAGCCAACAGACTCCGAAACATTATGCCTGGCGTTTCAAGGAAGCCAGCCACTAGAGAGAGAGAGAAAAACAGTAGAGGAAATGCAGCGAGGTTAACGAGAAGAATGTTTCGGTTGGCTACCCTGCACTGGGAGATAAGAATGAGGGGATGAAGTAAGAAGATAAGTAGAGAAATGTGGTCCGTAGAAACGTTGACAAGCAATGACGCTCGCTGGAAGTCACAGGCCGCTGCAGCTGTAGTCTGCGCACTTTGAGGGCTGCCACGCGCTGTGACGTCAGTACAACAAATCGACCGACAAGGCAGTCAGGCAGCGCAGACGTTCCACTGTGAAGAAAAGCTGATTGCCGTTGCGGCTGATAGTGTGGATTACAACGTATGACATCCCGACTACATCTCGGAAGGGTGAAGCTGGGGGAGGTATTGTACCACCCACTGGATAGCTGCAAAGAGTGGCTTGAAGATATCAAGCACTTGCAGTGCATTCTGTGCAGCTTTTTTTTGCCAGCTACACAGCCACTAATTTTCCACTAATTTTCACTTATTTTGCAACCACAAAATAAAATCAGCCGGTTATTTAAAAAATATGGTTTCTCAGGTAAAGAGGAGCTTATTGCGGCACAGTAATGCCGCTATTGGTGGACGTCGAAAAACAGGCGACCAATGTAAACTAGTACAACGATTAAATAAATTCTTCCGTTAGTTAACTTCCAACTATTGCCGATAGACATCTGATTGCGATTGGAGATATGTAGCCCCGTTAGTATTAGCCATATTCATATTTATAACTTCGAAAACGCGATTACCCCCATCGCTGTGGCTCAACTATTTTTGACATTTCTCGCGCCGCTCGCAAACCGCGCGCTTCCAGGAAAGCGCACAGTAACGTCAACCAAATGCGGCACTCCGTGACGCACGTACAACGTGACATTCTCTTCCGCGCAGGAAGAGCGAAGTGGTGACGAGCGGATAGCACTGCAGCACAGGTGGGGCCGAGATTGCCGGATAGTATACGTGCGTCACTGAGTGTCGCAATTTGATTGCCGTTGCTTTGAACCTTCCGCAAGCAAGCACTTTTCGACTGGCGCGAGAAATGGCCCAAAATAGTTAAGCCACAGTGACGAGGGTAATCGCCTTTTCGAAATTCTAAAAACTGATATGGCTATTACAAACAGCCGGCTACAAATCTCTAATTGCAATTCGGCGTCTGTCGGCAACAGTTGAAAGTTGACTATTGAAATTGATTTAATCGCTGTGCTAGTTAACATTATTTACCTGTTTTGTGACGTCCGCCAACACTGGTATTGCTAGGGCGCAAAAAGTTTATCTCAAAATCTTCATTTTTTAAAGTTATTGGCAGGCTTCTCTGCAGCACCAGGTGTATATATATATATATATATATATATATATATATATATATATATATATATATATATATGTGTGTGTGTGTGTGTGTGTGTGTGTGTGTGTGTGTGTGTGTGTGTGTGTGTGTGTGTGTGTGTGTGTGTGTGTGTGTGTGTGTGTGTGTGTGTGTGTGTGTGTGTGTGTGTGTGTGTGTGTGTGTGTGTGTGTGTGTGTGTGTGTGTGTGTGTGTGTGTGTGTGTGTGTGTGTGTGTGTGTGTGTGTGTGTGTGTGTGTGTGTGTGTGTGTGTGTGTGTGTGTGTGTGTGTGTGTGTGTGTGTGTGTGTGTGTGTGTGTGTGTGTGTGTGTGTGTGTGTGTGTGTGTGTGTGTGTGTGTGTGTGTGTGTGTGTGTGTGTGTGTGTGTGTGTGTGTGTGTGTGTGTGTGTGTGTGTGTGTGTGTGTGTGTGTGTGTGTGTGTGTGTGTGTGTGTGTGTGTGTGTGTGTGTGTGTGTGTGTGTTCAAATACTGTGGTTCGTAGGTTGATGTAGAGTTTTACAGAACGCATAAAAAAACATTACTTTAGACCCTGCGGAATACCGTCGTGTCCCCTTTTCCTTCACGGCTGGCTTGCTGCTCAAATAATTCAATGCTAAGAACGCCTGGCAGATTCTTAAACTTCGCATAGGACTAACTGCCAGGGATTCTACCGCAGGATCTGTAGCATGCAGATTATGGTGAGTTGTTACACTACAGTTTCACGAGCATCCTCAGGGTCATCCACGCAGGAGGATGATGGTGAACACTGCGTCACCACGGACCAGAGCACCCACGCTTAGCCGTGTCCTGGGAAAAGGGGGCCCTGGTATTTGAACTGACGCCGAGCTTTAGGACATTTAAGGGTTCTCTGCGGAGGCAACACATCGCTTTGGCCCCAGCATCCTGTAGACGGTATCTCCGGCCTGACCTGACCGGGTTAAATCGGCAGCCGCCTTTTCCTGTCCTGCCTTCCATCTTCCATCTTTCACTTTCCTATCATCTTACCCTCTTTATCACGACTCTTCTGTCTCCTGCTCCATTCTTGGTTTTTGTAGCGATAGCTACCTTACGGTAGCATTTCGAGCTTTCAGCGTGGCGGCGCGCCACCCTGTGGCTGCGCCGCCACGCTGTCACGTGGTTGGTCACGTGGTGCGGAGCACTTGCTGGCGGCACGGCGCCGTGGCTGATCACATTGTTGGCCACGTGACCAAGATCCACTCGGCGAGCTGTAGCTATCGCGTCACTCTCGCTTTAACCAGATCTAAACCACCACCAATTTTATTCCTTTTCCAGGCGGCTAAGGTTAACTGTTTGCGTCTAAGAACTCTTTGTTATGCCAAATTTGGTTATATAGTTAGGGTGTACAGCTGCCCTTGGCAGGACTTGCTTGCAGCCTCCTGTCGGATCAATCTAACTGAACATTCCTGCAGAAAAACAAGCAAACTTTCCGAGAGTTTCATGTGATAAATAGTGAAGAAACAGAAAAATCTGTTAAATAATCTCCCAATTAACTGTCGAAAAATACTTGAAGGGTGCCTTGGGCTCAGGCTACAAGGTTGCAAACATGGCCAGAGGAGACCTCTTGCTCGAGCTCCGAGATTATGCCCAATACTCAAAACTTTCCAAAATTGTGTCCATGGGGGACATACTTGTCTCCATTACTGTACACCGATCGATAAACACAGTCAGGTGTAATTTTCAGAAAATGATCTCCGCCACCTCACTGAACAAGAAATCAACGAAGGAATAGCTGAACCAAAACGGCGTTGTTGTTAGCAGGATCAAAATAAGAAAAGACGGCAAAGAAACCCGAAACAAACATAGTTTTGACATTTGCTCACGGTACTGTTCAAGCAACACTCTTTGGTCTTCTTTGAGTCACTGCAGTGGAGGTGAGTGAGCGGTTGGAGAATTTCGGCACAGGAGGGGATAAATCGCCGATGTAAGTTAATGAGGCCTAGAAACTCGCGAAGCCTTCAAGAGGAATTTGGGGCGGAAAAGTCCTTTATTGCTTGCACTTGCGGATCCAGGGGCAGGATTCCATGAGAAGTAACGCGATGGCCAAGGAAGTACAGGCTTTCCACGCCGAAGATGCATTTTTGAGGTTTCAACACTAGTCCATGTTCATCGAGGCGCTCGAAGAGGAGCCGGAGGTGGCTCTCGTGTTGAGCCGGTGTGTTGCTGGCCACCAATATGTCGCCCAGATACACGAACACAAAAGGCACACCATGAGAGACCTCGTCCATGAAGTTTTGGCAAATTTACGCCGCGTTTTTCAAGCGGTATGGCATGCGCACAAACTCAGAGGGGCCAAAAATTTTTGTTATAGCCGTCTTGGGTGTGTCACTTGCTTCGGTTGGAATTTTGTGGTAGGCGCTCATCAAATCAGTTTTGCTCTAGATGTTCCGGCTAGACGGGCACTGAATAAGACATGGATGTGGGGCAGTGGATACTGACCGGCTGTAGTCCTAGCATTCAGGGCACGGTAATCACCACAAGGCCACCAGTCTTCCGAGTCCTTTTTAGTCACTATAAGTAGCGCCGACGACCACTTGCTGGTCGCCCTTCTTCCAGCAACTGGTCGTCGGCGCTACTTATGCCGAGCTGGAGCATATGTTCAAACTCCCGGCGAGCGATTTCAAGCCTCTGTCCGGGAAGCCGTTAGGGTTGGGCTGCGACAGGTGGTCCGCTGGTGACTGTATGGTGCGTCACCTTGTGCCTCACGGAAAGCTCTGTGTTGCGCGGCTTCGTGACCGCAAGGAATTCGGCCGCGATCTTGTTATAGGTTGAAGTGGGACCGAACGAGGAGATTCCGGAAGAGGACAGTTTTGGCTTTTCTCCCAGCACTGCGAGCACGTGACGCTGTCTTTCAGCCGACGATCACGAACGGTTACGTTCAGGATGAAGTAGATCAGTAAGTTTGCCCCAAGAATGGCAAAACTGATGTCGGCCACCACGAACACCAGGTACACTTTCTTATTCACAGCGAAAACGAACTTCCCAGTTGTGGTGCGTGGGTGCGATGCACAACACCGGGCTCCGGCCGCTGCCCAGGCAAAGCCTCTAACAGGACCGTCCCTCTCACGACAGTGTGGGCTACTGATTTGTTTGGTTGGCATCGAAATTATATTTAATCAGACCAAACTACCCAGCACTGCACTCTCCGTAAATCTGAAGGGGGAGGAGCGCGAAAATTCCCCACCACGCGTGAAGAAAATGAGATTCGACTGCTGACCGGCGATAGGGACCACGCCTGATTAGCCGTTGACCGGAGGCATGAGGCGTATACTTGTTCCGTAACAAATCGCTTTATTTGCGCAAAGGATAACAACAAAATGGTACACAACCAAATTAACTAGTACAAAATGTGTACGCGAAAACTGCAATTAAGAATTAAGCATAATGGCGATTACTGTGCAATGCTACGAGGAACAAAAGTGCAATACAAATGATTAGGACGAGAAATGGCAATAACAAGACAAAAAAAGAAATAGTTCAAGTGAGTTGGGAGAAACGATGGCTTAGCTGCGTTGTGGCAAGGTCCGGTCACAGGGAGCGTCGAGCTGCGGTTGGTCGTCGCGGGGCTGATGGGGGCTTGCGGATAAGGGCGAACTTGGGCCTCGCGTCTTCGGGATAGCCATCACCGCGCTCTACGCGTCAAGCCACCGCCTAGGCTCGCTTTCCGACCACTTCCCTGGCGGACCGCACTCACAACCGCACCCACCGAAATCTTCAGAGACTGTCTAACTCGCGATTTTCCCGCCGCTGCGTTCTCGTGGGAAACAAACACCACAAAAAAACCTTCTGGCGCCGGGTACAGGCGAGACGCAGATTTTAAAAGGAAACAAAACACGAATCAATCGTCATAGAACTCAGCAGAAATCCCCGACCTTAACGAGGGGTGTCTGCGAAGGTCCCGAAGGGTGCCGGTCATTCAACCCGCATCTCCCCGCTCCTATCAGGTGCAAGCGCTTGATACCCCTGACAATACTGGGAGGTGGCGGAGTGGCCTTGACTCTCCCTCCAGCGTCCCGAGGGTCCATACGTCCACGCTGGAGGTGGGGGCGTAGCCGCCGCCGCAACGCCACGACATGCTTCTGAAAAACAGATGGGCCTTTGCAGCCTCCGCAAAGTGTTGAATATGCATAGTATTCAAACTATCAAACTATACAAACTATGCGTATGCAAAAGAGGTACTGAGTATATATGCAGCTGTAGAAATGTGAAACGCCGAACAGAGGTGCGTCGCTTAGTGAAATGGCGCCCTGTGCTTCGAATCAAAATCGAAGATGGATCACCAGAATTTTCGTGGAAAGTGTATACTACATATGCCAGTGAACTGGCAGGCCGCAGATATCGGTAAGCAGAACTGTCTGTGCCTTTCGAGATGAGGGCACACTTGCAGATGCGAAGTGATGCGGCCGGGTAAGCGTCACGAAGGATGAGGACGACATACCGGATGTTGCTGCTGCTGTCATGGATATTTTCCTCAGTGCTAAATAAATCAGCGGCAAATTGTCACCAGACAATTATACTTCGAGAGTGGACCGCTTCATAAAAGCAGCTGGGATTTCAAATCTTGCCGCTGTGCAAAATCATTTCCCAGCTGAGCGACAGCGCCAAGAACGCCCGTATTCAGAGCAGGACTATGGGCTTTGGAGCACAGAAGACTGGCAGAATGCAATTTTCTTCTGATGAGTCCAATTTTGTCACTCGGTGGTATCAACAGCGGCGGGTGTGGCGATCTTTGAATTCCATGTAGCCACTGCCTTTACCGCTTGGTGACTTAAGCAGATTTTGATGTCTTGCATATGCTGAGATATTTCTTGTATGTAATATTTTAGAGGAATTATCGCAATAATTCTCGCAAATGAAATTATCTGATAATATCAATTAAGAACTAAATACACTGCACGTAAGAGATATTCCCATAAATAACTTCTGAACAGCATCAGCTAAAAACACGCGCTTCAAGCTGTTTGCATGACGTTATGGTTATGGGACAATGCGTACTTAAAGTCTTATTTACCGTTCAATAAATCAGTTTTCTAAATTTCTGCCAGTCTATGCTGTTTCGTTTGAAATTTCAGATGCCGCCCTCGTTATACATAAAGCCTTCAATCAAGTGGCGCGTGTGCAGCTTTCGTGTGGGGTGCCATGAACGGGGATGGGCTAGGGCCTCTTGTCCACATCGATGGGAAGTTGACGGCTTCCTGTTACAGTTCCTTGCTACAAGACACTATGCTCCCATATTTGCTGGATGTGGACTTCCCCAGCCGTCACGGCCCACGCGCTATATTACCCCGGGTCATTCACCATTCGCGGGAACACAGTTATTCGGAACCACTATTAAGCTACAGGGATTTACTCGAACATTTGAGATTAACGAGGAAAGTATGCGCCGAACCATACAAGAATCTAAACAGGGAGCAAGGGGCCATTTTAAGGAAATTGCAATCGAATAATTCGATAAATCTTGTCAAATTCTATATTTTTTCTAAATTCCTACGAGCCGCATTGCGCCTTGTGTGGTGAAGTGGCTAACTTATACCATATGGTATGGGCATGCCAGGAACACCCAGCTATACCAATATTCAATGAATCAACAACTGAGGACTGGGAGGCGACGCTGTCCAGCTCACATTCTGAACACCAGCTTTCGCTGGTGAACCGGGCAAGAGCGGCGGCAAAAGCCAATGGGCTCCTGGAATGAGGGCCCACCCAAACATTCTATCCATTAAACGTTTTTCTCTCTCTCTCTTTGCCCAACCGCTTCTGCCTCTCTCAGCAGGACAAAAGCCCCGTGCACGTGGTATGCCAGGTGACCACGCGGCTTGAAGATTTTGGCGTGCGCACGTTCCGGCGGTCTTCGATTGGCGCTGATGCAAATCTCATTAAAAGCATGTGGAGGCGGGAGAAGTCCAGCCTGTACGGACAACACCTGCCCAGGGCAAGAGCAGACGCGTTGTGGAACGCCATTCGTGAATAGTGGGAAGTGCTTCGAGCTAATCACGAATATGTCCTCTCGCCTTACAATTCTCAGTCAAAGAGGATGTCATAGATCATTTCCGTGGGCGCTCAGTTCACCCGCTAATAAATCTGTATATTGAGCGGATGGGAGGGGGGGGGGGGGGGGGGGTCGGGGGGACAGACATCATTTCGCCGATGCTAATACTTTTTGCTGGGGATGATCTCTACCTTTACTTCTGTCCTTTCATATCCAACCTTTGACCGAGCCAATATATGCTCGGGTCATTTTTTCCTCTCCTATATTTCTTTATTTTATTTTATGCGCCAGGTGCCCAGCCTGTCTCGTCCAATGGTAATAAATTATTTTTATGCTTAATGCCTCTTCGTTTTCGTTGTGCTAGTTCATATTTTCACAGGACACGGTATGCTTAAAATAAAGAGGAAATGCAAAGAAGAGAAGAAATCCTGTATGCGGTGCCGGTTTATCACCGATTCATGTAAGGTTATTGGTCTAATCTAAAGAGAGCAGCGCACTCTTCACTTTGGACGTGCCCCGTTCGAACTGCGCCTGGCGTATAGAGAATAAGGAAAGCGACTCCTAGCCCCAAACGCTGCTTGTCATCAGCTAAACCATTGCAAGCGTGAAAAAAAGCTGACGTTGCGAGCACGAAAGGACGCACAGGCACACTGCGATATCTCGAAACCAGAAGTGCAACGTCAGATGACAGGACGATGCAGCTTTAGCTTAGTTCTGCCGGCTGTCGCGTGCCCCTACTTATTTTACTGGTGGTTTTGCATGCCGTAAGAAAGCTCGTGTTTTCAGACGCCTCTTGGATCAGTGAAATGCACGCCGCCGACTACCAACGCTCCGCCAAACTTTGTCATGTTAAACGCTTGTGTTTTGTGGGGTATAGTTCTGGCTGCTTTTACAAAGCGGCTTAACAGAGCCGCGGGGCAAATGGCCTATACGGTAACACGTGACCATTGCTACCTCTGCGCCGTACTCACCCGGCGCATTTACCGTATTAGAGTACTGAAACTCGCTTCTGACAACAGCAAAAGACTTCCAGCGTACTGCGGCTTAGTGCCGGCAAGGTAAAAAAAAGGCCACCACCGTCTGGAATACGCAGTAACGAGCGTTAGCTTTATTGGCCGTGCATAAAACAGAAGACTTTCCGCATCCAGCAGGGCCAGTAAAAAAAACGTCACATGTTCGCAAAAGTAACAAAACTTCCTCACCTAGGGATGGGAGGACACAGCCAATTTTAATGGCTGCCATCTTGGATTCGAAAAACCGAAACAATGCCGTCCATGCGGCCCGTAACGTCAGACTCACATAGTTCCACGTCTATCCACCACTATTCACCACGTGGTGAATAGTTAGTACCACACATGGCGCTCTGATCTCAGGGTGGTACCAGACCCCACGAAATCTGGAAACGTGATGCGTAAGAGCTAACGTTATTAAAATGCGAGCCTGATGCAGCTGTCTCGCGATTCGCGCCAAGCACGAGGTTTGGGTTTTTCTTCACTAAGCAAACGTTCCTCGGAGCATTCAGCGATTGGTGGACATAAGGAGGGCAGCAGTGAATGAAGGGTATTGTAAGTGGTCCAACAGTTGATTCAAGCTCGAACCAGTTCATACCACTGGAATAATTTTTAATAAACAAGTTTTACCGTGTACGATATCTTCACCAGGGACAGAGTAGTGATGTGTCTTTCCAACGAACTGTACCAATTCAGCGCTACATTATTAACGCTCTTTCAAGCAAGGCGAATAAAACCGTTCGGGCATGACGAAAAAACCTGAGAACGCATTTTTTTTTCGTAAATAACAGCGCGCGTCCAATGTTTACCACTCATAAACTTACTGCAGTATCTTTCGGGTATTCGGGTATCTTACGGGTATTCCGCAGCAGAAGCGCCTTGCTCTTGTACCGCTGTTTTCTGACATCAGCATAAGTTTATTTATGAATAGGGCAAGAACTGTCCAGCTTCAACAAAGATGCGACAGTTTGTTGCGAAAAAAAATCATTTCTCAAGTAATGTTTTTTCCAGTACAGCAGCCGAGCGATAGCAACTTGCGGTCGTCACGCAAAAAATGCTTACTTCATATCCTAGGGTGACGTATGGGAAGGCAGTCATCGCTCTTGGTGCAGGCCATCTGCATTCTTAGCATTCATTTTCCGCTAACCGACAAACGCTAGTGTGTGTGTGATTCAACGTTTTTCGGAGCTGTCAAACGGAGTTCCTAGTGAAATATCACATGGGTATGCATGTGGAGCCCACAATGCAAACATGCATGTTTAAAATCAGCAGTCGCAGCAATACGACAACGGAGCAGCACTCGGGACTGCGGTCGAGTTGCAGCTCTTGCGGCTTGCTCCGCGGCGAGCTTATTCTGCAGCAGGTGCGCACCTCGCCGCGTTAAGCACCAGCGTCGGCACCGGAGATACTTTCGCCGGTTGCCTAGGAGAGCCTAGTAGATGTTGCGCTCGACCCCTTCCGGAAACACCAGGCGAAATTCCTGGTCCAGAAGCCAAAGGCCTGTATCTGCAGAAATTCCGGTTACACCAGTGGTTTTTGGAAAGTGGTAATACTACACCTAGAGATAAAACCGCGTTGCTTGCGGAGATAGGCGAGTGATTAGAGGCGCCAGCCAAGCAGGGTGGAGATGAATTTGCACACGTGCAGAGGAAAGCATGTCCACCTAAAACGCATTCTTGCATTAAAATTAAAATACAAAAAGAAGCAGATTCAACCAACATGCTCCCAAAGCATGCTTCAGAATCCGTCTTGTTGGCGTCTGTTGAGAGTCAAAGAATTTTTGGATCAAATCGGTTCGACCAGTTCTACGCCTCCTGCATGAAGCGAGCTCTTCTGGTGCTATTGCGGTGAAACCGCTTGCAGTTACGGGTAACGGACAACACATGTGTTAATACAGAAAACGAAAAACAAGAAACAGTTCGCGGGTTCTCTAGATGCTGGAACACTATTTAGAAGGGCGCATAGAGCTGCTTCCTGTAGCACTTCCATACAGAAGAATTACCGGCGAAGTGGCTAATAAAATTGGTTCAAGGAATTCAAAGCCTGCCACTGCCCTTTTGAACGTAAAATAATGTCATGCTCGCAATCACTCACTCAACTCAACAGCAACTGTAAACTTATTATTCGCCGAAAGAGCTTCTTCCTCCCTGCAGGTGACTGCTAATCATTTATCCAATGAAATTTCTACGTCGTTTCGTACTTGTGCGAAGGAGAAGGAAACGTTACTGTTTGTGACGTCAACTTGCTGAATTGCGCGACTACAAAAGCTGCTGTGTATATGCACTTAACAGTGCACTGGCTGGCACCGTGGCCAAGCTTCCCTGGTTTCTTTTGACGAGCTTGCGGCTGTTCGGTGGAGATAACGAGTGCTTTACTTCTTAGAACCCTGGAACAAGACGGCTGGAGTGGGCGTTTACGCTTTCTTTTGTTTTTATTGCCTCGCAGTATTTGTACCTTAATATATGCATTACCTAATTATGCCTTTCAAACCATAAATAAGAAATTTTTGCTGATGCAATGCTTGTATGCATGAATACGAGAGGTGGGGGGATGGGGCGGCGAACGGAGCGAAGGCGGAGACCTCGGACATCGCTTTAGAAGAAGAGTTGAGATCTGGGTCTGTTGGTACATAGGCGAAAAACCAGTAAAAAAAAAGACTAGGGACAAAAATGAGGAATGCTCAGAACTACGACTGGAGTATTCTTTATTTCAGCCAACTGTAGTCCAAAACTACCCATAGAAAAAGTTGCGCTAGTCGCAGGAATTGATAAAAAAAAAAGAACAGTAGTTTCGGTTTCTTCGCTAACAGGGGGAATAAGGAAGCCGTAAGGCAATAAAGCAAGTATAAACTTCGCACTTTCATGGATTAAATGGAAAATGGACAAAGGGAACATTTTTTTTTACATTTTCACCAATCAATCAGAGGCGGCATTGACATGTGTGCTTCGCTCAGCTGTACTGTAAAAGCTACAAGTCTGATCGGCCCTGAAGGTCATAGAGTCTAGGACAAATGCACTCTAGCACAAATACTAAGCGGCAGTGAGGTAACCATTGATGGAGGCGTAATTACCTTATGCGCCTCTCTCAGATCGCCAATAAATTCTGGACTGTGTCCAGCTTCATGTAGAATGCTCATATGGGCGGTTTCTGTTTCCTTAACTGCGTCATGTTGAGTCCAGAGAATCGTAACTAGCGAAACCAGCTCAGTGAATTCCGCGGACATACAGGGTGTCAGAAAATATAGGCCATTCGTTTTATGTATTTGCCGCTTTGCAAAGATATTTTCTGGATGCGTAAATAAAATATAACCTTCCAACATATAGAATAAAATTCCCTCTTGCTGCAATCGCGAATTTCCTAGTGATCCTTATAGCCGCAAGCGTTCTGATGCATTAACGCTTTCTTTTAATGTAGAATGCCTCGCGGTCTTTAACGTTGTACTGTGTCGACAATTCAGTAACTGCTGCGCCATTCAAAGGAACTTATGAATTAATTTGAAACAGTGAGTGGCTAACTGGCTACTAAGTTAACACTGCAGTCATTTCGAGTGTTTCCAGATGTTAACGCAAAAATGACGTCCGATTTACTCTGTACACATGTTCTCTATGCACTTGGGCACAAAGTACGCCAAGAAGTAAATTAACAGATTGGTTCGCGTTTCTTTGCACACTTGTACCACTCGCATCATCCCCTGGAAATAATTTGCTCTAGTTTCTCAGTTTTAGTCAAACGCTCGCAGTCTCATCTATATATCTTCCAATAAATCGGGATTCTGTATGCACATATGCAGTGCGCGTAAGAAAAGAGGTTTCGTGATCCCAAAACTGAAGTATTCTTCTTGAAGCGCTTGGTTGTTTTTTATTCGTACCTTCAAAAACATGTGTGCTCGTAGGTATGGTTGAAGTGAGAGCCGCTTTCTGAAGCATTCTGCCTCCTTCAACGTTAAGCCTGTGTAAACTTTATGACGTCTTTTTTTCATTGAGGCACTGAACACCAATAGGTCACCAATTCCAGGCGCTACAGTCTACGCGGATGTCATCCGAAAAGCAAGACAGGTAACCCCGTATGGATGTGAACAACTACAGGCCGCCGCCCACTGAGCGGAAAGATTTTGCGACGCTACTTCTGCCGGTGAATGATCCTTCGTGGAGTTGGAAAAATTCTCTACTAAGTCGTTCCAACGTAGCGACAGCCTCGCCGCAGATCCGCGTGCGCCCAGCTCTTTTACGCGAGCTGAAGCACACTTGGTGAGTTCATTCTCAGTATTTAGCTTTGCCCACCTTTCTTTTCCTTGTAAAGAGCTTCATGCTTCTTTAAGAGAGCGCTAATTAAGCGCAGTACAGGCTGTCCCACTGGTGTCCTGTTTACTTCGGAATCTGGACATCGATATAATAATCGGCTGCTTTAAATAACTGTTTCATAGTACTCTCAGCGTTGCCCATCTTTTCTCAGTGCCGTGCATTTCAGTTTTCTCTACGTCTAAATTACTTTCAACAGCTATTGCTCTCCCTCAGTAATTGGGAGCATACTCTTTCCTCTCCGCATTGTACTTTGTGATGTCGCTCGCCTCACTCTTA